>JAQIXD010000539.1:0-24909 GCA_034699985.1 Minunthozetes semirufus
GTTAGCTTAACCTTTTCAAGTCTTGAAAGTCGGCTCAGAATATCTCCAATTTGTGTCTTTTCTTGTGATTCTGTTTTCAATTCGTTACCGATTTTTAAATATTGAAGTTTTGGTAAATAAATATCGATATTTTTCAACACATTTTCAAAGATCTGTTTGCAGTCAAATCTTATGTCCAAATGAGTTATATTCGAGAATCCATTGAATGCTTTGAATGAAAACTTTTCAGTAAATTCTTCAGACATTGAATTAATTTTTGAGTCAAAACTTATGAATAGATCCAATCGTTTCAATTGTTTGAATGACTTTAATGGAGACAATACTTCACTCAATTGCGAGACTTTCTTCCGATCAAATCCAAGATTGCATTTAATTCTCTTCAGATTTTGACAATCATTTGATATTTGTTTGATTGAATCGGAAAAGATTTGTTGGTTTAAACCCAAATAATATTTATATCGAGTTTTGATTTTTAATTGAATCAAATGTTTAAGTCTTGAGATCCCTTTCAGGACAGTATTGACTTCAATCGGATCAGAAGTGTAGTAACAGACAGAAAGATGTCTAATATCTTCAAACTTTGTAAAGAATTCTTTGGCCGACTCTTCCATTCCTCTGTCGACAGATATCTCTAATGTCTTGAGTTTGTGTAACTTCAGGCCTAACATTTCGTTTTGATTGATGGCATTGAACTGACCCAACAGTCTCTCAATATTCGGGAACAAAGACACAAACTTATGGACAATCATTCGAATGTTGTTCGATAGACTCCAAAGAGACTTAAGTTCTGAACCAAATTTCAATTGAAATTCTTGGAATGTGTTTCCACTCATTTGATCCAAAGGACATTCAAAGACAACCAAATTATGACAATATTTTATTATCAGAAGAACCACTTCATCGATAATATTATTGTAATAATAATCGCCACGACTTGTGAGTGAAATAGACCTTACATTTGGACACTTTTTCAAAAGTGATTCCAATGATTCCAAATCAGAATTGTTATGATTTACTATAAGTTGAATATAATATGATATTTCGAGTTCATATTGTTTCTGAAATATAGTCCTCTGGAACTGTTTAGAAACAGATTCGAGTTTTAGTTTGTCTTTTAGTGGCAAATATTGAAGAATAACTTCAGACAAATCATCACAAATGCGTTCACTAAATGATTGTCTATTTTTAGAGCCCTTTATTAAACACAAACCTTTACTTAAAGACATAATTAATAACTAAAAACGCTTTCAATTTAAAAATGAATGAATTGTTGGCCACATATAACACCTTAGAGTGAGTTCTCTTACTTTTTTTTATCTCTTTAATTGATAAGTTATCATTAAATCTCTGTTTCACCACATTTTGAGCTAAACTATTGAAAAAATAACCTTTAATTATGAAAACTAATTTATTAGTCTATATTTGCGATCAAATATCAGATCAACAGATACTTTACGTAATAAATACGAAATTAAAAAACAATTAAAATGAGAATCAAATGAATGAGTGTTTGACGTAAAAAGCAAACAACACATTGTGTTGAATATAAACATAACTCAAATGCCATCTATTGTTGAGTCAAAAGATTCGACAAATTATTAAAACTTTTTAAACAATTCTTTAATTAATTTAAAACTTAAATAAATTTCAACAAAAATAACAGAAAATTAAAATCATTTATAAATTAAAAACAATTTTTTAGTTTATTCTGAATCGGAATCACTTTCTTCGCAATCGTCGCGAAAAACAATTTTAATTAATTTGATTTTTGAACACTTTTTGGTCACAACTTCTGTGATATCATTCAAAATGAGTTTATTGTTAACACAAAGCTTTAGTTTCTGGAGTCTCGGAAGTCGGCTCAGAATATCACCGATTTGTGTCTTGTCTTTCAATTCGGTTTGAAATTCGTTAACAATTTTCAAGTATTGAAGTTTAGGTAAATTGATTTCAATGGTCTTCAATACCCTCTCATTGAGGATGAGGTCATCGCTCGCAAAACATATATCCAAATGACTTAAGTTTGAAAAGCCTTTGAATTCTTCGAAAGAGATCTTATCATTGATTTCTTGAGCCCTCGACTCTATCTCTGAATAATCGCAATCTCTGAAACTCACAAACAGTTTCAGACGCTTTAATTGCTTGAAATCCTTCAGCGGTAACAATATTTCCCTCATTTTTGAGTCTCTTTTCAAATCCAAATCCAAATAACACTTAATTTTCTTCAGTTTTTGGCAATTATTTGATATTTGTTTCATTGAATTCGAGAAGAATTCTCGGTTTAAACCAAATTCTGTTTCGATCTCTAATTTAATCAAATGTTTTAGTTTCGAGATATTCATCAAAACACTGTTCACCGCCTTTTCGTCCGAAGATCTGAGCCATAGATCCAAATAAATAAGATTTTCAGACTTTGAGATCAGTTTGTTTGCCATCTCTTCCATCCCTTGATATACCGTTAGCTCTAATTTCCGAAGTTTTTCAAACTCGAGTCCAAGAACTTTGATCTGATTGTCGTTTTCGATGTCACATATCTTCTCCAAATTGGGGAACGAATTGAAGCGATTGAAGTCCTTTTCAGTGTTCAAATCGTTCAGAAATTTCAGTTTTGGTCCGAATTTGATCCGAAACTCATTGAAAGTGTTGTCATTTATCTTATTTAATGGACAAATAAATTCAATTAAATGATTGCAATATCTTATTATCAGTTGAATGGCTTCGTTGTAATTATTGCAATCATAACGACTTCCCAAATGAATTGACCTAATTTTTGAGCACTTCTTCAGCAGCGATTCCAAGGGTTTTAGCTGAAAGTTACCATGGTAATCCTGGTGATTACGGTATTCTGTTTTGACTAAAATTGTTTCAATACTTTGCTTATGAGTATCGATTTCCAGTTCATAGTGTCGTTGAAAGATAGTCCTCTGGAACTGTTTGGACACGCATTCGAGTCTGAGTTTGTCTTCGAGAGGAAGGTATTGAAGAATAACTTCAGATAAGTCATCACAAAATCGTTCGCCAAATAATTGTCTCATATTTCTGTTAATTCTTAATTGGATTAAATTATTTGATAATAAATTACAATTAAAACACAATTAATGTTAAAACCGATTGAATTTGTGCTGACTTTGAATCCAAGAGTTTGACAATCATATGATGTAAACAAAAACAAATTGTTATAAACATAACTCAATGCCATCTATTGACGGATCAAACTTTTGAAAGTTAGAATTATGCCCATGGTACTTTGTTTGATAATCTCTGGTTTAATCTCAAGATAATTAGCAAAAAGTTATTTTTAAATAAAACATTAAAACAATTTTATTGATTGAATATATTGTGAATCATTTGAGAGGAAAAACAATTGAATCACAAATAAAACCATTCATTCAGTAATACTTCTTCTAACTATTAATTGACAATAAGTTAAGTATAGATTAAAAATAAATTCAATTAAAAACTAAAATACTTTTGTAATAATTATCATTTCTTTTGTTGAAATCTATAAATGAGGGACTCTTTCTTAAATTTTAAATTCAATTGATTTAATTTTTCTGCACTTCTCTAAGATCTTTGCTTTTATCTGATTCGCAATCAATTCATTAGGAAGAGTCAGCTCAATCTTCTCAAGTCTTGAAAATAGGCTCAGAATATCTCCAATTTGTGTCTTTTCTTGTGATTCTGTTCTCAATTTATTATTAATTCTCAAATATTGAAGTTTTGGTAAATAAATATCGATATCTTCCAACAAATTTTCATGGATACTTCCAATGCAGTCAAAACGTATCTTCAAATGAGTTATATTTGAGAATCCATTAAATGCTTTGAAGGATATCTTTTCAGCGAATTCTTCAGACATAGAAATAATTTTTGAATCAAAACTTATGAATAGATCCAATCGTTTCAATTGTTTGAATGGCTTTAATGGAGACAATACTTCACTCAATTGCGAGACTTTCTTCCGATCAAAACCCAGATTGAATTGAATTCTCTTCAGATTTTGACAATCATTTGATATTTGTTTCATTGAATCGGAGAAAATGTTTTGATTTAAACTCAAAGAGCATTTATATCGAGTTTTAATTTCTAATTTAATTAAATGTTTAAATCTTGAGACCCCTTTCAGGACAGTATTGACTGCAATCGGACACTTCGTGTAGTAACAAACAAAAAGGTGTCGAATATCTTCAAACTTTGTAAAGAATTCTTTGGCCGACTCTTCCATTCCTTTATCGACAATTATCTTTAAGGTTTTGAGTTTATCTAATTTCGTGCCTAACATTTGGCTTTGATTTGTTCTATCGAAACGAACAAACAGTCCCTCAATATTCGGGAAAAATTTATAAACCATTCGATGGTCTTGTAATGGGTTCCAAAACCGCTTCAATTTTGATCCAAATTTCAAATGAAATTCTCTGAATGTGTTTCCACTCATTTGATCCAAAAGACATTCAAATTGAAACAAATTATGACAATATTTTATTATCAGAAGAACCACTTCATCGACAATATAATTGTTTAGGGAATCAAAATAACTAAATATTGAAATAGACCTTAGATTTGGAAACTTCTTCAGATTCCAGTGACTCCAGTGATTCCAATGACTCGAAATCACAAACGCTATCATTTATTATTATTCGAATATGACATGATATTTCGAGTTCATAATGTTTTTCAAATAAAGTCTTCTGGAACTGTTTCGAAACGCATTCGAGTTTGAATTTGTCTTCGAGTGGCAAATATTGAAGAATAACTTCAGACAAATCATCACAAATGCGTTCACTAAATGATAGTCTAATTTTTGTATCGTTTATTAAACACAAACTTTTACTCAAAGACATAATAAATAACTAAAAACGCCTTTTATTTCACAATCAAATATTTTTTATAAAATCATCGATAGATAAGATTCTGACCTCTGAACAAAAAGTGAGACAAGTATCTCTCAAAACGAAACTTAAAGCCATCTATTGTTTGATCAAACGATTCGCAAATTCTTAAAACTTTTAGACTACAAAATATTTAATTAATTCTGATATTAATTTCAGACAATTAGACAAACAATTAATAGAAATTCAAATTTATTTTTTATTTTCAAATGTTTTTAATGAAAAATGTTTTAACAAATAATTAAATCAAATAATAATTGAATAAAATGTTTTATAAGAAATCAATTTTTATGAAAAGATTACCACAAAATCGATTTTTAATTATTAGTCAAATGAAGACAAAATGTAACTTTGGTTTAGCGCTTATGTCTAGTAATAGAAAATTTCGGAAATTCGAAGAATTATTTTCCGAATTTTGGGACAATTTTTAAATATTTTGTCTTTAATTTGTCGTCGATTTTCATTATTTTTAAGAGTTATATCAATTTCCTCCAAAAAGGAGAGTCGGCTCAACATATCTGCGGTGTCTTCTGTTACCATAACTTTTGTCCGGATTTCCAAATATCTGAGTTTAGGGAAAACTTTGTCGATATCTGTGATATTAACTTCAAAATCATAGTCCGATATTAAAGTTAAATGAGTTAACCCTTCGAAGCCTTTTAATGATTGAAACGAAACCTTTTGTTTGATTGGATTTTCTGAATGTCTTATCACATGAATCGACAAACGCTTCAAATTCTTGAAGTTTTTAAGGAAAGAGATTTCATTACTTAATATCGTTTCGTTTGATTTGATTTCAATACAACACAGAATTCTCTTCAAATTAACGCAATTGAGTGCCAATTGTTTCAATGGTTGGGACAATGATTTGCCATTTAATCCATTCGAAGACGTTATCTCTAATTGAGTCAAATCATTGAGTTTTGACAATTCGTTAATCAATTGACTCATTCGAAGTGATTGAGTGGCAAATGAAATGATTTCTAAATATTTAATCCTTTTGTTGTTTTCTATTAAAGTTTTTAAATCATTTAATTCATTGTCTTTGAATGCAAACGATATTTGTCTCAAATTCTTCAGTTCAATGAAATCAGAGATTCTGTAATTATATCTCACAATTAAATGAAGTTTTCGGACAAAAGACAAACTCTTAAAGAATTGTTTCTTTGATTCAAAATATTTTGTGTCAATATTTAAAACGAAAGCATTTGAATCAATTATTGGCAGTAATTTATTCCAAGAGTTTTCAGTGATTAACCAATTGGTGGAGATTTGAGTTAATTTAGTGCAGTATTTGACAATCATTTTAAACAATTCTTCGATCAAAACATTGTTGGAGTCCTCATAATAAGAAGCAATTGTTTTGATATTCGGACACTTCTTCAGAACTGATTCAATGATCAATAAATTGTCGCTTCTGTTCAAAATTGGATAATTTATTGAAAACCAATATTGCTTTTGAAGTATAGTCCTCTGGAATTGTTTGGAAACGCATTCGAGTTTGAGTTTGTCTTTTAGTGGCAAATATTGAAGAATAACTTCAGACAAATCATCACAAATGCGTTCACCAAATGATTCTCTCTTTTCTTTATCGGTTCCAAAACACAATCTATTATTTAAAGACATAATTAAAACACAATTAAAATGAGAATCAAATCAATGAGTGTTTGATAGAAAGTAAACAAACAAAACATGTGCTGAATGTAAGCATAATTCAAATGCCATCTATTGAACAACAAAACTAAAAGTTAAATTTGATAGATCATTTGTATTAGAATGTTGACAATTTTATAAATTAATAAACGTTATATGATATTTATAACCATGTTAAATTAAAAATAGAATGGATATTAGCATGTTAAATAAGTATTTCATTCATCTCATCACTTCTGCCAACATCTGTTAACTATAAAATTGCCAAAAAAGTAAAATTATATTTTTTAAACAATAATTAAATAATTGAGACATAAATCAAATATCAAATATTTATTCATTTCTTTGAATTTCTATTAACAATATATTTACAGAAAAAAGGGTTAAAGAGATTGTGAGAGAGAATCACAAAAACAAATAAATAATATTTATATTTATTTATAAAACATTTTTTCGACGATTCGTTTCACTTCAAAAAGTTTTTAAATAAGTCTTTCATAAGATTAAGCAGTTTTTCAGCGATTTATTGGCAAAACTTTATTCACTTTTTCGCTGTTTTGCATTAAAATAACAGAAATTAGTGTCAAATAGTCTCAAATATTTGGCATCACTTCATAAATACTCATATATTAGGTGTTAAATGTGTTAAACGAGTTCTTCAAATAACTGTTTGTATAAAAAACGGTAATATTTAGCAATAATTTGCCGAAAAAACGAGTCGTGTCTACGAATTCCGCCAATGAGTCAGACCTTATCAGCACTTTTGGGTCCAACGACTCATTTGTTTATGAATTGTTAGCTCTCTTTCCCTCACACATCACGAAATGGGAATGTAATTCATTCGATAGAATTCTCTTTCGACACATTATTCTTGAGACACATTTCTGGCGAACATATTCTGTGCTGAGTATATGATGTGTTCACTATATGTGTGTGTAATTCAATCGGTCGTTATAAGTGAGCCCAACATCTAATCTGAGGAAAAAACTTTTTAAAACTCTATTCGAAGTCTACTCTTGAGTTCACTTCATTTCTATAACTCAAATATTGAGGGAAGGGCTGTGAGAAGAGCTCCAGTCATATATATTATCCGAAATATTTCGCTTAATATCGCAGCTGTTGTTCATATTTCGTTCGTATTTCTGTTTTTCGGCGAAAATCGTTTCATCAGTTTCTCTGTTTCTCTCAGTTTATGCTTCGATTCAGTCCTTCTCTTCGCGTATTTATATCGATATATATATCTGAAGCCATAAAACTTATGTCTCACTTCTTATGGCTTTGGACACAAAGAAATCTCATAATATGGTATACTCTCTATAGTTCTTCTTCTTCTTATTCCTTTTCTTATTCTTTACTGACTGTCAGTCCATAACACGACATCTCAATTCTGACGATAGGTTTAACGATTTCTTCTCCCATTTCAGTTGTTTTAGATTAGACGTCAATTTGGACGACATTTGACGACACAATACTGTTATAAATGTTTAACAAATCACAAGATATGCTCTGAATTCCTCTGAATTTCTTCTTTATATTTAATAAACTTTCTTCGAATTCATAGGATTTTTTAGTCATTGGCTTTCTTTGAGTCATTCCTTTCTATTCTTCAGATGTTTTGATAAATATTTTAAAAATTTCATGTTTTTGTCGACAGTTTTCTCATTCTTTTTCCCAAAAAAGTCTTCTTCTGTTCGACACAACAAAAGACGATAACAAACAAAACATTCAAAAGAATGCTTTGAATTCAGTCTTCAAATCTATTGAAGAGAAGTAATGTTTGTTTTCCTCTATTCTTATATTAATAGCAAAGAAATAGTTTTAGATTTTGTTCTCATATTTTATGATTGTGTCCAAAGATTTTGACAAAACATCAATTGTATGAACGAATTGCTTGATTTCATTATTATTATAGTATGTGTTTCGATGGCTTTCCTGTCTCTTTGACTCTTCATTAGATGAGTTGAAGACATAATGTTATAAATGTATTAATGGTTGAACTGATATATCATTTATTCTTTGCTCTTATTCTTATTCTTTTATATTTCTCTCCTTTTTCTTTACTCATCACTTCTCAAACGTTTATCACATAATCGCTGATTGTATGCGCCGTCGAAGCGATCGTCAGCTCATAATAGAAATTGCTTTCATTAACCGTTGCTGTGCTCTATGACTGGGCCCTATCGGGTCGGCCATCAAAGTTCGCCACATCAACGATGTTATACTCATTATCGTTATAAATAGCCACTGATATAAGTGTTGAGTCTTTCCATTCAACCCAAACACTGTCGAAATGCCTAAACATTGAGAGCACAGAATAAGCACAGAATAAAGTGAATGAACAAAAAAATTGAGAGCAAAGAAAAAACTCATTAATGAAAGGAAATGTTGGCTTAAAGTTGTGTTGAAATTGAATTTCATTTAAGAAAAGTATCTTTTGAGGGTTCGCTTCATTTGCTGTCAATTTAGGGCTGACTTCTCGTTAACGCCATTATTAGATAAGACATATAACGAGAAGTGGTGTCTAATTGTGTCAATACATACCTTTAGAGACGGAAAAACTGGCGACAGTGACATTCACTGAAACCAAAGCATCGTCGATGCCCTTTGTGTTCATCACAATGAAGAGTATATCTCCCGCATCCTCGGGTTTCACCGATGATATCTCGAATGTTGACGTAAAACAGTTCATTGAATCACTTGTCTGTAAATTCAAATCAAAATTGTAATCAAAGATCGAAACGAAAAAACATTTCAATAGAAGAAGTTTTGATCAAAAACGACAACAAATGGGAAAAAAGTTAATCAAAAAGTATAGTAATGTTTCCATCGATTACAGCATTTGTGCGGAAAATTAAAGTCAGAAATTGTATTAAAATTTCAAATAAGAGACCGAAAGCTATAATTTCACTGAAAACAGTTCTCAAAACTCATATGATTTGAGTATTAGACAGGTTTTTGACTGCACTGAACGCCTGGTTAACCCCTTTTGATAGGAAGTGAATTACATCTCTTAATGAGATTCGAGTATAATATGAAGGGAAGGAAAGTGTCAGAGGAATAATATGAATAGAATGGTTGACCATACTCACCATAATCAGTTCTCTGGTAATGTATGGCCCAATAATCCTTTGAGGCATAATTGCTAAGTGTCTGTGAATCCAATAGACTTTCTTCGGTCGGGGGGAACAGCAGAAACGGGCGGCTAATGATATTTGGCTGCCAACCAGTGCTAAAACCGTACGATTAATTGATTCTATAACCGGTTCTCCATTATTAATATGATTTCCGTTGCATTCCTTCCCTCTGTTCTGTGTATTTCTTTCGCTGTATTTGTGATTAACGCCTGAATTCATTATATTGGATGCGCTACTGATTGACGCTTCAAACGATTCTTTGGACGCTTCGTATGATTTCATGAGCGCCGCTTCGTTTGGCTCACTTTCCGCTATCGAGTCCTTATTTAGTGTGTCGGCGCTCAGTCGTGTTGGAGGTATGAAAGGGGACCGTAATATCGGATCAATTTCTTGGAGTTCAGCTAAAGGGCAGACAAAAGTCAAATCAAATATCACTTCAGAGAAAAGTCTATAAAATTATAGAATAATTTGCAATAATTATAACTTTTGGGACAAATGACTGAATTTCGATCGATAGTTATCTTAATTAAAGTTTTAACTCAAATGAATTGAACTTTTAATTCAAGTAATTGTAACAAAAATCACGAATTGAAACAGATTTTGACTTTTGATAATTGCTTTAATGAGTTTAGTCGTAAAGAATGTGGACTTTTCTCAGATTATTAAAAGTTGTCATAAGATTGTCATAAAGTTTGACTCGTTTTCAAAGAAATATAATTTGATTTAATGTCGAAAATTGAGTCAATTTAAAGAATGTCACGTATTTTCAGACTTTAATTATTTGATACTTATTTCTAACGTTTGATAACATTAAGGAACTAATGGTTGTGCCAATCATTTGACTTACAATGAGTGCGGACATTAAGATAATAACCAAAGGACGCGAAGTATCCAAACTCGTGTTGAGTCGTACAGCGATACCAACCGGTGTCTGACTTAGTGATGTGCGAAAAATTTAATGTACCGTCCCTTTCGGTTTCTATCTGTGGAAGACTAGCATTTGATTGACTGGTGTCTGGATCCCTGTGCCAGATAGGACTGCTCATAGGATTGGCATCGATTTCGCACTTTAATGAAACGGACATTCCTTCGATTACTGGATACCCAAATCCAGGCTCACGAGTTATGGAGAATGCGGGCACGTCTTCAGGGCATCAGATGAAGGGATGAGTGATTGAAGTAAAAGAAGAAAACATAGAATTAATTGAAATGAAATTCAAATGAAACGAAAACTAAGAGAATGAGAAAACAAATTGAAATTCTCAGAGAAAATTGATTTGATTTTTTGTCTGTAATTGAATTCAAAGGTGTATTTCATTGTATTAATTGATTTTTAGCGAATCCGGTAAAAATAATTAGTTGGAAATCTTGTTCGCAAAGATATCTTTCTTTTTTTTGGTTTTGTTTTTCTCCATTAAGTTTATTTGACTCTCATTTGGAGGGAAAAATTGATAATTAGTTTAGGGTTTGTGTGAATCTAAACGAATGAACAGATAAAACAATTCGAGTGATAACAACACCGCCGCTGAAGAGGAGTGAAATTTTTATTTGCTATTCGTGTGAAAACATTGATATCTCTGCAATGAATTCAACACATTATAAAAGATAGGGATGTGTTGGAAGTGTTGGATGATTCTGAGCTGAAAAAAATCATGTAATGAATTGCCGACGTTTTAGACGATTCCGTGCTTTTCATTACATTGTTTCGCATTTTATACATAAATTGTATTCTTTTCTCTGAGAGAGAAAACTATCGTTTATTCTCATTAACAGTGAATTGCATTTAATTTGTTTGTATATCACATTGTTTTTACTTTGAATAGCACTGAATGAGACATAAAACAGTGTTGGATTGCAATGCAGGGCTAGAATAGGAAGACGTGTTTACCATATAATCGAGTAAAAAATAAAAATTTTCAATTATCTCTCTCTTTCTATGAGTTCTATTCCAACAGAGGCTTAGAAAATGAAGATTTATTTGACTTCAATCGGTTTTTACTTACAAAGGATATTAAATGAGGCACTGACTGTGGCCGGATTGAGCCAGGACACATGGAAAACTTGACAAAGTATCACTTTCTTGTGAAAGTCTTGACTGACGTTAAGTTTGATAACACTTATAGCCAGTGATATGTCCTCTTCAGCCGAGTATTCCATCAACAGTTTGCTGGTATGTGTGATGTTCTCATGTGATAAATACCAGAAAATGTGGCGCACAGGAGGGGAAGCGCCCCGAACTATACAGCTCAGGTTGATCTCAGTGTTCTCTCGAACGGTGATTGTCGACTGATCTGTGAGTCGATGGCCATCGAAATCAATATAAGGCTCTTCGGGTATATCTTTAGAAATGATTAAAAGGTTTTACTATTAATTGAGTTCAGGAATCAAAACAAATGATTAAATAAAATGATTGGTGACTAAGACTTACTCGTGACAACTAATCTCATCACATGTGCCTTCTGTTTGACGTTTCCCTGGCTGTCTAATTCCCAACACTCCCAAACTCCTTCATCTATTTTGGCCACTCTATTGATGGTTAGTGCAGTCCATCCATCGTTAGATATATTCCAATGCCTTCTCTGAGTTGCACTAAAATCCTGTTATTTTTCGAGAAAACAATATTAATATACAAATCATATAAAACACATAAATATCCATAAATATAGTAATCAATAATAAGACCAAAAAAGTTACCAATATTTTTGTCTATCAATCACTTTACCATTCACTCAGATATTCATAGATTATATCATCGAAGGAGAATGACCAGGGAATGGATAAATCAATACAATTCTAAGAATTTTATTCTCTATTTCTAGCTTTACATAAGGAATGGCTTATGAATTGATGAAGTACTTCCTTTGGCTGAAAAAATAATGAGACTTTTCGCTAATAAAGCTTTATCCTGTTCAAAATACAGGAAGGAATTAGCCGATCACTCGAGTTTGGACATCCCCCCCTTGGTTTGCCTCATCTGATAATAATAATGTGTTCGCAAAATACTATATTCACTCATGAATTACAAACTAATACTCCTCTGATAGTCCTCTCTATTGTCAGATCGTATAAAAGAGCGAACAATCCATTGATCGAAGAACTGAATGTAATTTGAATTTTCAATAATCAGAAAAAGAATAGGATTTTGTTTTAATCCCAAAACGAAATGAAGAGAATTTTTGCGTCGATTTTCTGATTATACTCTGAATTGACATAAAAGTGATTCACATATTCGTTGATACGTTAAATACGGGTTAATGTGAGTCACAGACAAAAACAGAGGACTGACTAAACACTGGATGAAAATAGTTTGTGATTCACTCATTTGATTAAAGCTCAGGTTTGTTAGGCAGACACTCACCAACAGAATTGGTTTTCCATTCTGAACCCATTGCACTGAACCACCCGGCGTTAGGCCGACAGAACACGGAATGTTGAGTCTATCTCCAGGATTAATCATCTTGGTAATCGCATCGTTCACAGATGAATTATTAAATGCATTATCTTTATCTCCTTTTCCACTGCTTTCGACAAAATCTATTATCAAATAAAATAACAAAAACATTAGTTTTTAGATTATATTCAAAAGTATAGCAAAATTTGAAAAATAGTTTTTCGGATTCAAAATCTTTGTTTATCTTTGAGTTAATAGGAGTTCGCAATTGTTTTATGAGATAACCATAACTATTAATATTCAGTGCGAAACACATGATAACATATTTCTAGTTTTTTGTTGATGTAGTAAATAATTGTGTGAATCCATTAATCAATTATATTATTCTGTCCTATTCTTGGGGCTCAGTCTTGGCTACAAACAAACCTTAACTAATGATTAGGATCAGTAATCATAGTTAAAGGCACTGTCAACTGAGGCCCGGGCCAGGACTTAGTCTCACTGAGTGTACTGTACTGTCAAATCCCATTTCCTGTCTGTAAGTTAGCATATAATGGATTATATTGAGTGCCAAATACTATACTCTTGGTATCAATCATTGATACAAAAATCAGTGAAAGTGCACTGACATTGGACTGACACTCCATACACTCCTCTCTCGTATCGCATCCTTTTCTTTAGTTATTTCCCGAAGAAAAATATATATCAGTTCACAAATCAGTGGTGAATATTGTGAGTGACATATAATTCTTGTAACCAATTATTTGACATTTAATAGAATATCAGTCAAACCATAACTCATGTATAGAGAAGTGTAGTTTGTTTTTGATTAAATCAATGCTTAATTCAATGCCTTTCCTCTCAGTTTATGACAAATGCAGTGACACTGGATTTGAGGCAAAGCATAGCACAAAAGAAGTCCTTTAATTTGCAATTAGTTTTTCCATAATTTTCTCTCATTTTCTTTTGAATCACAGGATTTGCCCCAAAGGTTCTGAACAAAAAACAAAATTACGAATTCAACACAAATTTTTAGTGCATTTTAAGCAGAAATCCAGAGCCAACAGTGAAATATTGGATCTATTCTATCACCAAATTTGCCATTAATGGAGAGCACATTAAAACTGTGTCTTATCAGCAAATAATGAACAGAATGGAGGAATAAAATGTATTTTTATTATAGGAAATAATTTCAAAGATTAAATCGTCAATTATAATGAATTGAAGCTAATATTTCATAGACCAAATCACTCAGTATATCAGTCTCTATGTATTTGTGGCCGGATTTTACAAATCATTTCAGACATTAGGCTTTGGATCAAATAAACATCTTTTTTTCTGAGAAATACCACTCCCTCAGTGCCCTCAAGAATAGGCTGAGCACTGAAAAATGCAGACCAAACTGTCCGTCGGTGTGTGAGTGAGATAAAGAGGGAAAGTCTTTTTTTCGCTTATAAGGAGAGAGTCTTTTTGAAAATCAATTTAAAATTAAAAAGAGATAACTTTCTGAACGCAATATAAAGAGAAAAAGCGATAAATTTTTGCGAAAATTGACAGAAAATTAATCATTTTCTATGTTTTTATAGTTTCTTATGGTTTTATCAGTACTTTTGAATGAAAAATATGAATTAATTGCAAAAATAAGCAAAAGTTTTCATTATTTATGTTATTTAATGTTATTATTCAATGAATAACAAAAATAAACAAATTGCTAGTTAAGTCTCTCATGAATATTATCGACGTATTTGTCATTAAATATTAATGAAAACCAATAAAACTGAAAAGTATTTCATTTGAGATGAGATTCACATAATTTTGTCAATTGGGGGTCACTTTCAAGAGTCTAGTTCTCAAAGATTGAGCACAGGTTAAAGCCATTTCACACGACTGACCAAACAAGATGACTACCGATAAGCAATTAATTTCTTGTTTGTAAATTTTATTTCAACGTTCAATCACTGATTTATTGATTATAAGGTTTGCGAAACGAAAAGCCTCTCATTTAATCTTTTCTGCACTTAAATCGAGGCCTAAAACAAGATTTTTTCTTTTAATTAGATATCTTTGACCCGAAGAGTTACGAATAAAATTATTATCTCTTTTTCAGAGCCATAGCCAGAGGCGTATTATCAGTGATTTCGGTGAACAACAAAAAAATTGATTTTTCAAAATAGAGAAACCTTTTCCTTCTTCTTCTTCGAGACCTCTTATCATATACTCTGTATTCAAGTTTTTTGGGTTCGAAGCGATGCGTAAATAATCGAGTATTGAATTGATTGCCAGAAATCTATTTCAATCAATTACTTCGCTGTGATATCAAACAGGGCTTTAAAAAAAAGTCTGTGATGTTTCTGATCGCATCCAAACCCAGATTGGAAGGGGAGAGCCATCAGAAAAAATTGAAAATTAAATTTTGAAAAATTGAACTTTAATTTGACAGAAACTAAACGATAATTTATGTTTTGAAAAACACATATATTTATAGACATTAATAGCAATTCAAGTAAAACACTATAACTTTAAGGACTATAAGAAAGTAGAGTTTGTTTCCATGTTTTTTCCCAAATGCAGTAATCATTGAATTTATAGCCGAAAAACTGATTGTTATTCCGAATGAATAGATTTAATCAAATTCTAAGAAACTTTGAGTTAAATCTTTGAATTCAATGAAGTCTTTCAATTCGACTGTAAATTATCCTCTGATTTGCAAAACAGTGTCTTATTTTTTGCTTATATTCTCGATTCAAATAACATATTCAACTGAAAAGAGGGTATAAAAAGTGATTTATTTCTTATTTGACTTTACTTTCATAGTTAAGTTCAACAAATAATGAATAGAAATTGCTTTTTATGTAATTTATTGATTTATTTATATTCCTTTTGATTCCTCGACTCTATTATTGAATTTCTGAGAACTAAATAAATAAAAATAATTGAGTGAATCGTTTGCATCAATAATTCAATTCTTAACCTGAATTTCAAAGTTTAAAAATTGGATAAACTTTTGTTTGTTTTATTAAAAGAAAATTATTCTGAATTTTGCTTAAGCCTTAAGTAATAAACGTTTTGTTTAACATTATTATTGTCGTTAAAAATGATTCTTTCAACTAATGAGAGCCGGAAAATGATATCCAATTTGCTGTTTATTTTTGCTTATGTTTAATGGCTTTGGATTTAATTCTGAAAACGTATGATCTGTTTCTGTCATTTGATGGCCTTCTTTTCCATCTGAAGAACTCTTTAAACTCATTGACTGATACTTTTTCTTAATATCAAACTGTCATCCGATCGACAGTCAAATCAACTGAATTGAATGCCAAACCATTTGAAACTTGAATTTTTTGAATCCAGGGCTCAGTTTTTATGTCGAGAAAGCATTCTTTTAGTGCCATTCGTTCCGTCTTTTAAACAAAAATCTTTGGATATCTTAAGACATCTCCAAAAGACATATTCAAGTATTGGTATATTTATTCTCCGAAGCTATCGATCACAGCCTACACATAGAATACTAGAGTGAGATGAGAGGACAGACCTAAAATTGCTTATACTCAGCAAAACGTGGGCCCAGAAAAACCAATAGCTATGGTTTAAAGACAGTACGGCTCTGATTATATCGCAAATTATAATGAGATTCAAAGAAAAATGAATGTATTGTCCATTACTTCCTTCAAAATTGTATGACTGAAGAGCTACAAAAACCAGAGCACACATCAAACCGACTCTCGAATCAGTCATTCATTGAAATTTTGAAATATTCAAGTAATGCCCACTCCTTTCGACAAATAATTTATATTATAAGTGGACGAAAACCATAAGTCATTAGTCAAACTCATCAATAATTGCTGCGGCAAAGGAAAGAGCACTAACACGAGGGGAGAGGGAGAATATGACGCTAAGAATATGACGAATTCTTAAATTTGGTGTATACCCAACCCAACCCATAATCACAATAGAGTGGGTATAATGTTATCGAATAAATTATTTGAATTCGAGTCTGAAAACTATGAAAAAAGCCTGAAATAAGAGAAATAAAAACAGAGAATATTGTTTGCGAACAATCAGTGGATTGAAAGCACAGAATAGCACAGAATAGCTATTGTAATGTCTTTATATTCAATTCATATGAAATATTGTGTTTAGCATTGAATTTACATCATCTCCGAGATTGCAATATTGCTAATACACTGAAGACTTTAATGCATTTTAATATTTCTTATTATGTATTGTAATATCACTTTAGTTAATGTCATGAAATCCCTTCTCATAAATAAATATGGTTTTCATGGAATTGCATCTAATTTTTGGATTGAATACGAGTTTTATTTTTTGATGTCATTTCACTATTTGTTATGTGAAAAGTCATTTTCCAAGAGAATAGACTTAATAAAGAGAAATAGTCGACAAAAATATGACATTTGGCTCACATTTTATTGGATATCAAATAAATTGTTTTTATGTTTTTTATGCAAACCTTTTATATCAAAGATTTTCGCATATTTAACAAAACATCGCATGAATTATGAAAAAACAACGATTTGAATAACATGGGATTAGCAAGAGATCAGTTATAAACATAAATGCACGACCATATAATTTATGTTCAATAAGAAGCGTAATTAAAATGCTAACTAGTTCAAATTGAAATGTCAGTCCTTTGAATTCATTAGTATTGAACTCTTGGCGTTTTAATAATGTTTGCATCGTTTTCCATCCTGGGCGTCTTTTAAATAAACGGGAAAACTAACCAAAAAATAAAGAAATTCTCATTCTTTTGAACTCTTCTTAACCAAAGAAAGATGTGTTCAGTGGAAGGAAAGGCATAACTTATAATTATATAATAAATACTTCATATTATATGCAAAAGAGCTGAAGAAGAGAATAATTTGCAAAATTAAAACATTCCAGAAGTTTAACTAAAACTGCAAACGAAAGACAAGTCAGGCATATGATACCTGTGCCCCCACAGGGCTTTTGCTGAGAACTACACTTAAATTATTCTTTAATGAATTTTATAGCTATTTTCGATGTTGTCTGAGAGCCGACACTTTTCAGAGATCGTAAAGTACTGGCAGTGGAAGCAATGAACACAAAAATCAGACAAAGTTTCAGAATTTACAGCAGAGGCTCACACATCTCACAAAGTCTTAAAGGCTGTGCTAAAAGCAAATGATTGCTAACCAAAGAGCCAGAGATGACCTAAAATATTGGCTCAGGTTCTCGTTGGCAAACGTCTAGAGGCGAACGTAAATCCAACAGAAAATCCAACAGAAAAAGAGTAAAATAGAGTTATCCGGAGCTGTTTTCTTCTGGTGAAAAAGCAATTCCACATAAATTAAATTTAGTTTTCATTTTGTTTTCTTGCGCTCAGATATTACTCCCCGATATATATTTGGTAACTTATTCTCAGGGCTTATGTGGGATATAATAAAATGGGTAATAATTTTGCGATTCCTCTGAATATCAGGAGAGCCTTATCTCCACGAATGAGTGAAAGACAAAAAACACATAAAAATAAAATACAATTTCTTTATTAAATGCGAATTTGGTTTCCCTGTCTTAATGTACTGTAACTGAATGATGAAAATGAAGGCACGTCCTCACAGCCCATTCCTCTTCATTCGGAGCCTCGTCTAAGTAATTGTGCTAATATTTGTGCTGCAATTTCTGAGCTGACATTGACTTTATGAATGAACTCCACTTTTAATATGATATAAGAATATTAGACACGATATGAGAGAGCCTGAGAGGAGTAGAGGAAAGGATGGGTAGGAAACAGATGTGGGAATTAAAAGCCTTTGCCTTCACTTTAATATTGATATATAGATAGAAAATTAAATTAGAAAATCTCTGAGAATATAAACAATTAAATACATTAATAGAAGTATTAGATTAAAGGCTTTTTTCATCAGACATTTTACTGATTACAAATACAGTACATAAAGAAATTAATTGCTTTTTCTCTTAAATGCATTATCGGAGTCCTCTCTCTCTCAGCCCTCTCCTCATGTTTTTGGCGAAAAGCAATAAAACTGAACGCATTTTATTACACTATTATTGAGTTTTTGTTTTTCACTCGTCTTTCTCTGTGTCTTATACTCCGAGTGTTGTCTTCCCCTCTCTTCCACTCATTCACTATTTGGCTCTCATATAATCTTATGATTTAGTGGTCATCGGTGTGTAGTGTGCGGACCACCCCTTGAGACAACAGGCAGTGCCAATACACTCAATGTATTAATCATTTCTTTATGACATTGAATGCTTAGCTCACAACCAATACTGACTGCACTCAAGTCTTTGTCGAATATTTGGTTTCCAGAGAACCGCTGTATTTCCCTTTCTTAGGCTCTCTCTCTCTCAACAACATGTAGTGAATCTCCATTTGCTTGACTCCAATCCATAGACAAAGTCAGAGCCGATTGTATTCAATGAATGAATCAACTCCTCTGATAAAAGTGTTGGTGTAGTTAAAGACCTACTGGTGTTTGGGTTCCAATTAGACTATTCTGTTCATTCACTCTATCAGTGGTGCTGTTGAACGCACAGCAGCTCTTAATTTAGTTTTCGGACCACAATCTATAAGATACCAGCCGTTGAATCAATGAAATATAAATGCTTTTGTTGGGGGGAATGCCTTTCAATGTCTGAATTGTCTGTACGACAGCGTTGAGCAACAAATCAGAACAGAATATCAAATGCAGTCAATGTTTTAGGGAAAGGATTAAAAACCAATTCAATGATAGAGACCTGTGTTTACAAAACGTACGAAATTTAAGTCAAACGAAGAATTTATGGCTGAGTTATGGCTGAGTGGAGAGTAATTTACGCCATAATCAAAGATTCTTTAAGCTATTTGTTTAAGCAATTAATGCTTTACTATTCATTTGGAGCTTTTAGTGCCTCCAGAGCTGAGTCTATAAATTGTATATACACTACGAATAACGTTACACAACGTTGTCTGCAATGTCTGCAACTGTAGTTCCTATCCTGAGATCGATATTTCCAATTTAAACTAATGAAGTTTAAATCTGTGGCCCTTAGGCTTATACACGAACTCTGGCACTAAGTCTGGAGCGAAATGAAATACAATTTCTCTGCGGAACACTACTGTGTATCACATTCAGTGTGTTTGATCTCTGAAAATGTAAAGCCAGTATTGAGCAGCATTGAGCTGTATTGTATTGAGCCAGGCTCATTTTTAAATTAGTTGTTTTTGTTGATAAATGGGTATAATATACTAAATCGATGCCAAAAACAAATTTACTAAATATTGCATTTCCTCTTTGAGATGCATTGGCCCCAAACCATCCATTATTTGTATTTTCATATTTATGGCTCAGAACTGCATCTCTTCTATTAAATGATAAATTTATTTTTCAGGGGAACAGTCAGTCACTCAGTCATGACTGACATTAAAATAGTTTTGCGTTTATCTTAATTTAACTCATTATTTGTCTCTAATTTCACTCTCTTTTTGAGTCGTGGTCTAGAATTGCAGATATAATGCATTAATTTTGGTGGCTGTGCTCTGGTTGTGCGCTCACTCAAAGTATTCTTGACCTCAACCACACAATTACTCCATTTAGATGTGAATAAGAGATAGTTTTTGAATAAATTATTCGAAAAATTCAAATAATTTCTAAAACTCATCTTCTTTTGAATATTTCATGAGTTTTCCATGAATTGAATGAAAATTGATTTTTGTATTAAACAAATTTCTTTGACATTTAATATACGTAATAATCAGTGCCTTAAATCTGATTCAAAGCCTTTTATAAAGTGTTTTATTGATATTTATTTAAAGCCATTAAACAAACTCTAAAAGACATTTGAAATAACAAAACAGACAAATAAATAACATTTCTGTAACTTATAATTTAATTTCAAGAGACAGTCCTCTCAGTTGTTGTTCAGCAAGAAAGGGGGTAACAAACGCTTTCCGTAGGCCTGAGCGGCAAATGAAGAAAAAATCTATAAAATGTGTAATAAATTAAAAGTTTATTCAAAAGGACTTCGAAACGAGTTTTGGTCGCATTTGAATACGGAATAAGAAAAACGATTATTTGCTTCAAAAGGGGATTAAAATAATAAATTATTACGAAAATGAAAAATCATTTTCAGCCGAATGTCATCCGAAGTATAATTTCCGAAAGAATTTTGAATTCAAATTCAAATTAGTTTTCTTGAGATATGAAAATGTTTTTATGCCATTAATGGCCGAATGATTGCTCGACAATATTAATATCAAGAGACTGTTAAGACTGTCCTTAACTACAGGAAAAATAAGTCCATTTTTATTAGTGAATACGAAAACATTGAGTCTATTCTGGAAATGTTAAGTTAAACACAATATTCTTGAATGAAAATAAATGTGAGTTATTTTTCATCTCCTGTTTTATTAAAGTAAAGTAAATGTGACCTAAAAAACACTGCTATCTATTAAATGCCGATTTTGTTGGCCATTAAATCAATTTCTTTTCCGTTTGGCTAATGTTCGCCTGTTTTCTGATGCAATCATTTTCGATGATTTATATGTATTTTTAAGTTTAAATTATATCTAATATTATATAAAAATATCGCTATTTTCTGATACAAAATAAATTTGTATAACAAATGGATTTAACAATAAATCAATTCATTGTTTATAAGGAGAGAGTGAGAGGAGAAAAGAAGTTATTACTCGATAACATGAGTGAAAATATTTTGGTTTAAAAGCAATTTTTATATATTTTCTAATAAATTGGTGTATTGTAGGGGACAGACAGCATTGCGATGACAACCAAACTACTTATATTCCTCTCAAAGCTATTTATTTTCGTTATTCTTTTGACATAATATTGATGACAATGAATGCACAGAATTTCGGTAGAAATTTATTTCTTGGTATTTCTCGGGTACGAAGAAAAGCGATGTCTTATTCTTTTAATATATTTTAATGGAATGTTTGGCAAACATAACAACTGTATTGTGCACTCACTCTATCACTCTATCCCTTATATGAACGCAAATATTTGATTGCAATACAAACACATAACTATTTTGAGGAAAACATCACAAAAAACATATAATAATAAGAGTATAGAAGAGTATAGAGGAGTATATGAACTGTAATTCATAGATTAAAAACTGTTTGTCTATTCAATAAAGAATTTATACACAAAACTGTGTGTTGTGTAAGACATGAAAACTTGCTTTTAATGTATTTTAATTACTTTAATGAATAGAAGGAATGCCTTTTTTCGGGGCTCTGTTTATCATAATATCTGATGAAAATGTTTGGAAACGTTTTTAATAAATTAAGATTGATTTCAAAGCATTGCATAACTTTGTGAGTGATTAACACAGAAAATACTTTTTAATAAAGCCTTTGGTTTTCCAAACCATACTTTTTCGGTACTTAAAAAGCATTTTTTAAAAGCCAGGCACTAATGAATGCAAATATTAATACGAATATTAATTTTCAAACTTAATATTTGAGGCAAATCCTCATCGGTTACAGGCTTTTAAAAACCACAAATCATTTTTTCCAGCCTTTGAAATAGTGAGAGGACTTAGAGAACAGAGTGAATGGAGTGTCCCTTAAAGGCATAATAATTTTTACTTTAATATTATATATTATTTTTATATACGAAACGAACAAAAAATTACTGAAACATTAGACGAGTAATTATCGGTTGAATTGATTGGAAGTCACCATCCAAACGAATATTTCATTTTTAAAATCAGGGACACAACAGTTCCCCAACATTTCAAACGAAAGGTTATCTGATTCTCTGATTCTTATAACAAAATACCTTTTTGTGAACGAAATAGAGATAATTTTGGCATTAAGTGTATAAATGATAAATAAGTTTCTCTCAATGATAACAAAAAGGCATACAAATCAATATTTTTGAGGGCAACTCATAATGAGAAGGTGATACCTCCCGGCGATAGAAATAACAGCCAGCACTGTTAGCCCATTGTAGAATGTTGTCCAGGAAAGTGCAGCTTTTAATAGGTATATATTTAGCTCAATCATAGGCGTAGTTCTCTAAAAGAGTGGCTCAGAAAACACTAATAGTAATGACTTTGAGCCGTATTTTCTGTTATCGTTATTATTGCTATTCTTTGACTCTTCAGGTCTTTGTATTTGAGTTGCATTTTAATAGCAGGAGAGCGCCGCCAGAGTCCGGGCCCTCAAGATTATTATCGGATATAAAACTTTTATATGAGTTATACGACTTCAATATTAAGTCCGATTCTATTGGGAACGATATACCCAATTATATCGACTCTGCCATCAATTTTCGGACCACAAGAGCAGAACATACAATAGAGGACTACATCTGTATGACTACTGACAACACAGTCGGCGATGAATTAGATTTCATAGTTTAGAGCCTTTTGTATCAACTTTTGTCTTTCGACTTCAGTGATGACGACTACGACTACTGAGGAGAGGATTCCCAACAATTTTTACGTCTCTCTCGAAAACCACTGGAGATTTGACTTGTTTTTGGACGAGTGTTATCTCGTGCTGTCCACTACGCCAGTGCTCGCGACTAAAACTCGCGGGAAAATCGTGGATACTAAACATGAAAGTAGTTTCACACAGAATAATAGTGTATCATTTGAACAGCACATTACAAAAGTTGACATTTTTCAGTTCATGGCTTAAGTCGAGTCAACTGACAATTTTTAGATGCACTGAATTCAGTGAATTTTTTATTAACGTGGGATCACCCGCTCCTTTACAATTAGTTGGTTTGTATATGAATTCTCCCATCTGTTCGAAATCGGATACTTGTGCGGGGATTACTCACTCGATTCAGTCATTCAGTAGTAGTAGTGAACAATACTCTTGCAAACTATGATTTTTCACACAAAACTCCCCAATTATTGGAGCCTTTAATTTGGTTATCCCTCCGGAAAGACATAACAAACACTAACAACAAACTGTTAAATTAAATTCAGTCGAATTGCAAGAGTAACTCATTTTTGTGTTGTCTTTCGCTTTGTTTTCATTATTCGATGACTCGAATGAGAGATAAATAAATTGTTTGAAGAGACAGCACAACAACAAAAGTCAATTTCAGTTATGGCTTTCCACTCACTATCTCTACTCAGAAAAAAGACTTTAAACGTTACGTTTTGTGACTTTAGATCACAATCTTCTCCAAAAATGTTTGCCTTTTATTTCAAGACATTTCTTCGAGTTTGTTGTCATCTGAGAAGAGGTGTGATTTTGAGTTGTGGTGAGTTTTAACACAAATTTTCAGCTCAAACCACAATTTTATACACTTTTCGTTGAACTCTTGGTCTTATATAATCGCCGTTAAGGCGTTAGTGAGGAAAAGCATAGTCTAAAAGCGGTCGATGGTATGCCTTAAATATATGGAGAGTGAGTACAGACTAGCCATACATCAAATATCTAATGAATGCCTGACATTCAGTCTTAAGATTTAGAAGAAAGTTCTCCTTTTTCTGGTCACTGAATCACAAGACAAGGCCTAAAACGAGACATATTTTTAGTAAATGATTAGAGGGAGGCAACCATTTCATCATTTATTCAACTCTAGCATCAAATCTAATACAACAGTAGTGTTATGTCAGCCCTTAAGTAACGAAATAAAGAAAAATTAAGTTTTTAGTTAAGAATTTCTCATTAAAAACGCTATAAAATTGTTTATTAATTCATGAATTACTGGTATATTTAAAACGATTGATAAATTCAATCATTATGTCAGTTGAGTTAAGCATTAAAAGTAGGAGTATTTTTGGTGAGGGTTATAATGGGCTCTAATTTGAATTAATATGCGATTAAAAAACAAAATTTCGTGATTTCTCAGATTTAATGCAGACT
>JAQIXD010000540.1:0-24905 GCA_034699985.1 Minunthozetes semirufus
AGGACAAAGAGGGTATTCCTCCGGATCAGCAACGATTGATTTTTGCGGGAAAACAGTTGGAAGACGGACGTACTCTCTCTGACTACAACATTCAAAAAGAGTCGACCCTTCATCTGGTCCTTCGTTTGAGAGGAGGATTCCTTTTCGTCTAAAATATGATTAAATTCTGAAAATATCCAAAAAAGTGTTTTTCTATTCGTTTTAAACTCATTTTGTATTTGATTTGAAAAGTAATCCAAAATTTTGTTTTAAAAAATTCAATAAAAATTAGTTAAAGCATTGAATTCAGTCTTTTATTCAATTAGTTATCAATTTTTGTCAATTCTATTGTCATTTGATTAAAATATTGATAAAAATTTCGATTAAATTAACATTTGAAGAGATCTTAAGTGAAAACAACATAAATTTAATGCCATTTGATATCAAAAGTTAGAAAAATAGATTCTTATGATATTTGATGGCAGTCCTCAACATTTTAAGCTATAGATATCGGACAGACTTTAATAATAATTAACATTTATTTGCATATTTCAATTAAATGACCAAATGATGGCAAAAATGGCAGAAATGGCACTTTAACTCCAAATTACTAATCATATGAATACTATTCCAAACTTTTAAACCTTTTGTCATAAAAATAAAAACAAAAAACAATTAAATACATGTTATATAACACTACATATAAAATACTTAAAATAGTAGATATTAATTCAATAAGTCTAAAATCTATGTATAATCTCATTAAACAGAAAAACAGTGAGTTATATACATATTTTTACTTTCAATGATTTGAGAAATAAAGTTGTCTTCAAATATGCTTAAAATGTTAATTATTAAAGTGAGTGATAGGTCTATAGTTTTAGTGAAATAAGTGGAAAAAAGAGCACAATTTGTTACTCAAACAAACAATCAAATTATGAACTCTGAGGCCATCACCTCAAAAGTCTTTTCTCATATATTATTCAGACAATTATCTTACAATTGCTTGAATTATATCAATATTGAGGAACTTATTCTTTTTCTCTCAATTGACTAATAGGTATTATTAACGAAACATTGTTCCCATGTCTTCGCATAATCGATAAGATACTGATCCTATGATTAAAAATGGAATATATTTTGTATTTGAGTTAAAATAAAAGTTTTGGCACCGAATACAACATTAATGAAAATATTTAATCCAAATAATGAGAAAATCGGTATCAGATCAGAGTCAGAGTCAAAATATTTGAAAAGTGGTATCAATTTGTCTACAGGACTGTCTCGCTATCAGAAGCTTTCGGTTCTTCGTTTGCGTTGTTGTCGGCATTATTCTGATTGACTGTGGGTTTGATGTCGTCATTGAACTGTATTTCTGGTGCCTTATACCATACAATGGCGTCCACGACAAACGCCGCGAACATAATAATAGCTGTGACCCCATGAAACACTTGCCTAAACTTTACCGGATCATAGATACGACAGGCCCCTCGTTTGCCACATTCCTCTTCCCAGAACAAACAGGCAGAATCGACTACTGCACCATATATAATTGGACATGGTACATTACCTATGAGTTTAATCATATAATTTATTTATTTATTTTAATAATTTGTCTAAAAACTGACCGAAGAGTCCGATAGCAAACGAAATTAGACCCAATGCTAAAGCCTTGTCCTGAGGCTCAACACATCTATAATTAAAATTATAATTTATATATCGAATAATATTTTTTAGGACTGACCTCAGTGTAAGTAACATCGAACCGACCTCAGAGGTTGAGTGAATGAGAACAAAGAATGAAAATATGATTATATACCAAAACAGATTATTGCACTCTAAAGGACACGACCCGTTGCGAGCGGTAACACTCGGCTCAAGACATTTACAGTTTGAATAAGTGAACTGATTTTCAAATGAAATACAATTAGTTATAAGAATTTGAATTATTTTAAATGATTTAATCACATCATTGTTTGTAGAGTTGACGGCAGTACAACCGGCCAGACATGGAGACAAGTATGTAATGCCAGTGCTCGTGCAAATCGGCGAGTACTGACCCGAAGGACATGAACACTCAGACTCACAGGTTTGAATCGCAGGGTTTATATAATCCTGACTAAAGAGACCAATTCTATTAATAACTCATCTTATGAAATGAAGACCTATTAAGACCTACCTGTCCACATTTAACCCAACAAAGTTATTTAGAGGACAGCCCAGAAACATAAGAATAACCATTCCTATAGCATACAAGAGAGCTGCCAAAGCTATCCAACGGGCGACGAATCGGGCGTTAGGTTTATATTTTCTCATAAAGGATCCGCTCGCGAATATTCCGATCCCCATAACGAAGATTCCGGCCATTCCTGAAATCATGTTTGCTTTGGTTGCAGTTAATTGGAACTGACTCTCCAGATATTTGGGCAAAAAAGTATATAATCCAGCGATCGGTAAAATATGTAAAACACTTGAGGCGGTCCGACATAAAAGAATATCATTCTTAAGTAAACGCTTCATAGCTGTGGGAAAGTCTTTTAGTGATGGCTTTCCGTTCTTTTTGTTATTCTTAATAATTAATGCGATTTCGTTTCCGAGGCTTTCAGACAACTGTTTATCGATCGTAACATTTGTCGAATCGTTTTGTTGACCGGAATTGAGTTTAATCTTTCCATTTGTGGCTAATAATAGCTTTTGTTGTTCTAATAAATTATTCTGTTGTTGGATATGGCAGTAAGAACTCGGGTCCGGTTGAGGTAGTCTTCTAGGAAATACCATCATTGGAAATGAGGTGAGAGCCAGTGATATGCCCACAATGAAGACTCCCAACCACCTGAGCAACAGATTTATTTAATTAGTCATTGATTAGAGCAAATGGAATATAGGGACAGACCAGGCGCCAATCCATTGCGGGTCATTTGGTGTCAGACTCGAAGTGCCTGTTATTCAAAGACTTGATTAATGTAATCATAATTTTAAAGATAAATATTTATGGCATTATTATGGCATAAATACATATATTTTTATCGAATATTATATTTGATTTTCTTTTGAGTCATTCATTATATAATTGATATAAACACCGAAAGAGTGACTCAAAAAAGAGTTAATTAAATTTTTTTGATAAAAATAAATGAAGTTTAGTTTAAATTCAAATACAAAAACATGTGTTTCTATAAAATCTGTTGCAAACGAGAATTTCTGAGCAATTATTATGAATCACCTGAAAGTGGAACAGTTAGTGACTAAAGAGGTTATACTCGCTATTGAGAAGGGCATAAGTGGTAAAAGTGTTGGATAACTGGGACTAGAAAACTATTGAAAACTCTTTTCTGGTGCTGTTGCTAATCAGCTGTAGTGCTCTTACCGAATGGGAATTCCACATAAACGCTGGTGCAAAAAGATCCTAATAAGAAGCCACAAACGGGGCCAAAAATTCTGACTCCAATAGTAATTCCTATGAATATATTGAAATACTTGTTATAAATAGAGATCAAAATTGAAGATAAAAATGAGTAGAAAATTGTTACAACATTTTTCTAACCAATACTTGACTTACAGTTATATTAAACACACATTAATTTCGGATTACACTCAAAACCTGTGCCCTAAGAGTCTGATAAGATTTAAATTTAAAATTCAAAACTAGACGATAGATAATCTTGGTTTTCATTCAATCAAAAAAAAATCATTGACTCAACACATTAATACCTTTCAAATTATATATACTGTTTGCCATTGAATTGAATTAAAGCCAAAAATCAGATCAAATGAATGGAAAATTAATTGATTAATGAAAAGAATATTTATTTCTTTGACTTATTTCTGTTGGGAGAGACTCGAGATTAGAGGCACTTCTTTTAGAAGTGATTAGAAATTTTGTTTTTAAACTTATATTTCACTCAAAACTAATGAATTGAGAGAAAACTTTCAAACAGTTTGACCGCAGGTTTGCCTCAAAGATACACAAAAACTAAAATAGATTTAATACCAAAATAAAGTGGGGATTCCTTTGGGGCCACATTATCGTCAATGTAGGGGATGCCGAGAGTGTTGACAGCAGTCGCTCCGATGCCTATCAATAGGAGACTGACAAAGAAAATGCTCAAAACAGTGTTAGTGATCCTTGACTTTGCATTAATGGTCTCCTTGTGGTCACATTTTGAGTATATTTCACTCGAATTCACATTATTTTGAGTAAAGTCTGTTTGAGATTCTAATGTAGAGTAAAGGGATGGCACTGAAGAAGAGCACAGCTTAGTGTTATAGTCACTCAGTTTTAAACTGTTGATTGTTTCTGACGTAGACTCAGAACTACCGAATGACAAGTGTTTAGAACCGACTTCACTACCAAACAGATAGTGTGGGGTCGAGCACAGGATGGCTGCCATGGCAAAGATGAGCATGCCACACGCAATCCATTTGGGACGGTGACCGTGACCGCCGTAATAAGTTAGGAGTAAAGCACCGCCAATTTGTCCGATTTCTGTGGCAGACATTATCATTCCGGTTGTCTTACTCTGGATCTGATAGAGTTTTTCAATGGTTGTCAGAACAGAGACAAAGTATGTGTAATACATTCCCTGCAATACAGAAGTCAAACAAAATATGGCCAAAAATGTCTGTTTGTTTGCGAACTTTTGCAGCCATTTGGGTCTTAATGAACATAAACCACAAGAATATTCTCTCTCGTCTTCAGCAACTAATGGCATGAATGTTGTGTTCGCACTGTTATTGTTTCCCAAATTATCTGAATAACAAACCCCAGAATCAGTGTTCATATTAAGCGCATCTATTTCTGGTGAATCTGTGGCGTTGATTGTCATCAAACGATTGGTTTCTGTATCGACTGACAGACCACTGTTTATCACATTTCCATTTGAGGCGAACTCAGTGTCAGTTTTAAATGACTTGCCGTTTGTGGTCGGTTCGGCCATCGCTTTGGTTGGGATCAGTTATACTTTACAGTTGTCTTCCGATTATTTTTCTATCATTTGGAACAAATGATTGGAACAAATGAATGGAGCAAATGATTGGAAATAAAGATTTAGAGAGAGTTTAGAGAAAAACAACCAAACATTTATTGAGAAACTAGTTTTCGATAAAATCGAAATAAATAAGAGTCCAAAAAGCGATCGGACTTTTAAAAGAATATAACCATTACTAAAGTGACGGATCCACTAATTCTGCGCATTCAGGATCTGGCACTACATCTAACTGTCCATAACACTCATCCACTTTTGCAGGGGATGAGGAGTGGGACTAACAAAGCAAATATCGGCTCCAATTGCGTCAAATATATTGGGATATCATAAAATTGAGGGAAATTTTTATCATTTGAATCATATATTTTCTAAAAAACAGGTCATTTTTGTTAGAATATGGCCTAAAAATATTTTATTAATTATATTATTATATATCTTTCGATTAGTTTAATCAAATATACCAATTAATAGTAGTAATAAACACACAATTCTTAATTATCTTTTTTAACAATTTTTTAACAAAAAATAAACACATTTAATATGAAAACTAATATATTAAACGATAAAACTTGAATTGAATGTAAAGAGAAGTCTTAAGAAGTGTTAAGTCTTTACATTTGAAATGATTTCTCATAAAATTGGGATTAATTTTTAAAAGGTTTTCCGAAATTCAAGAATTAATTTTAGAAATTGAGCGCAGGATTGACCTAATATTCAATTTGTATTAATTTGTATTAAAGGGTCCTTCACTGACACCCACTGACTAATAACGCCGTTTGTGAACAACAAAGTGTTTAGAGGCCAAGAATTAAAGGGATCTGTTGTGCCGTTTGAGCCATTTGAACCATTTGAGCAAGGCAACTCTGGCAACTCTGGCAACTCTGACAAGTCTAGGCAAGTCTAAGGCAAGTGTATGCCAAGTGTAAGGCAAGTGACGGAATCAAAATCAAGGTCACAATCAAATTAAACACTTATTTAGGAGAAAAACTTATGTCAAGACTTGAGAGGAATACAAAAAAGTTAATACTTGTTATGAATTCTAACATTTTATATAAATCTTATTAAACGTTAAACACATTCAGATTAAATTGAGAATAATTTATCTGTTATTTTGTTTCATTTCAAGTCTTAAGACTTAAGACATTAGATTACATAACACTTTGAATGACTACTCAAATAAGTTGTGAATAATATGTTTTATCTATTATTTGATTCAATAAATACATACAATGTATCAGAACTTCATATCAGACCAAGTTTTGTCCAAAACTAATTACTTATCAAAGAATATCTCAGAATCTGAAACTCAGATTCTTTCTTATCTGTTATAAAACACCAAATTATTTGTTAAATACAAATATTTTTTATTTACTTTTGTCACTACTTTTCTCAGATTAGTTCAGACTCTGATTCTTTCAAACAGTCTTTCAAACAGTTTTATATAAATAAAAGTGAATCTCAAAAATCTAATAACAAATTGTTTTTAATTGTTATTATTATTCAAAAGGTTAGACATTATATAAAGCTTTTTGTATAATATAAGAAGTCTTATAAAAAGAGCTTTTAATCGATTGTGAGAAAAGACTTAATGAAATCTTAAAAAGTATTAATAGTATTTGAAATAACTTGTCTTAAGCCATAGAATGGCAGTGAAGGACATGACATAAACAGACTATCAAATGAAACAAGAAATTCAGAATATATTTGACATAAGATCAGTGATCGATTAATCCGACAACTTTAGCAAAAAAATAATTCAAATATTATCTAAATATTATCCAAATATTATCCAAATATTATCCAAATATTATCCAAATATTATCCAAATATTATCCAAATATTATCCAAATATTATTGGTTAATAATCTAATGAAATATAAATAAATTTCTATTACAGAGACTTATTGGAAGTGTTGTCTTCATAGCTTTGACTTCATTTCTAATCGAGAAAGTCGGTCAGCACTCAGTTATGTGTGAATTATCCAAAGGTTTGATCGAAAAATTCATTTTACTATAGCTTTCATTTGGTTATTGTCGAGAATTTGAGCCCTAAATAACTTTTAATTGAAAACTCAGTTCAAATTAATCGATGATTTGTTTGAACGCAGATTCAGAACACAGAACTCAAAACTTATTATTCATTTATTTGATTATTTTGTAGTCTTTTTTCAAAAACTTTTGTTAACTTTTTTAAAAATAATTTTTTAAAACTTTTATATACTTTTATATAGTTTTATGAGCTGTCAATTGAGTTATCAAACAAATGGATTATTATTATTATTATTACATAAGTGTTATAACTTATAACAAATATAGATATTTTAGAGCACAACATATCTGTGTCTAAATAGCAGTGTCTAAATGTATATTGAAGGCAACCAAAAGGAGCACCACATCCAGTCTACTATTGATAATCGCGAATAAGAAAATATATGAAAAAATGTGAAATGCAGTGAATGTACGCAAGTCTTGTATTTTTGTAGACTTGTATTTCACTCTGACTTCGGTTCAGACATTCTCTCCAAAACTCACTTCTCTCGGAGTCAATAGAATTGAAGCACAACTTATAGCTTACGGCCTATTCTTTCAATTTAGTAGTCATTTTGTTATACATGTATACAGTACACATATAGTAGTATATATGTATATCTATATGTATAATATGTATAACCCATAGAATTATTATTAATTGTTTAAAGAAAATAAAATTTATTTAATTTCATATTTGAACCAAAAATATATACACAAAATGAGTGAAAAAATTAAAAATTACACACTTTTCCAGTCTCTCTCTCTCTCTCTCTCTCTCCCTCCCTCTCCCCTTCTCTAAACTTTCATGTTCTCATTCATAATCCATTAAAAATTCAATTAAGAGTTCATTTTATTCATGAAATTTCATTTTATTCGAGATTTTGTTTTTTTTTAACAATTTTTTCAAAAAATTTTTGATTTATATTTAAAATAAAAATAATATGACTTCTCTTCCAATTCAATGAATGATTTAAATAATAATAAAATTCAGAATAACTTTAATTTTAGTAAAAACTCTTTATTCTGAATACATTTTGAACTCAAGTTTACCTTTCATTTAGTTTTTCAATAATTTATAATCAAATTAAGAGAATTACCTAAAAATTGAGATAATTTTAGACTAAAATAGCTGTTGACTAATCTCTGAAGTGGAGACTAATCTCTATTCCTAAAGAGATTTAAATAATTTGTTCACAAAATTGAGATAAATTTCGAAAACAAATGCAAAGAATTGAATAAAAAAAACTAAAGAATAAGTCAAATATTAATTCTCTATAACTATAGTCAAATGAAATTACTTTTAACTTAAAAAGGCCTCGCCATGAGGGGGTCAATTTAATTTTTCACCCCTTTAAAGTCGAAATTTTAGCGTTTTTCACCTTAAATGAAAAGTGCTAACATTACGGTCTATGGGAGACAAGATGGCAGACCTAAAAAATAGCATTCTTACCGCCCTAATTCCCCCCCCCCCCCAAAAAAAATCCAAAACCTTGGCGAGGACTGCTTTTAAGTCAAAATTAATTATGAAAATTAAAGCAAAACACGACTAAAGTCACAGACATTTGTCACTTAAAGCAGTTATTTGTCACTTATTTCGAAAACTTTTCTATTGAAACGATTTTCATATTTTGAACTTTCGGTTAAACTTATCTGAAATCGAAATACAATTCTAATATTACTTTCGATCAATGGATGAGTTAATCATATGATAACTTTTCAAAGGTTCGTATCATTCGTATCACAGTATAAATCAAAATATATTTTTGTAATTAATTTATATTACAAATTATATTACAATTGATTTTCTCAATTAAATCTCATTTTGAGTGCTTTTTTCAGAAGTGTTTTCATATGTTTTGTTCTTCTATTGATTCAAATGGTTTTTGTGTAAATAAATGCAAAACATTTACAAAACAGTGATTCTATAAATTGATCAAACAATGAACCCGTGGGTACATCCAATCAATTGGTTAAGCCATGATTCAAATGATTCATATAATGTGTTACTACAGTAGTATTGACTCAATTTAAACAAACTATAGTATTGGGGATGACTTTAATCTATGAAATGTCACTCTCTTTGGATTTCCTGCGATTGTCACTAATTGTCTCTATTTTCTGATGGCTTAGAATTTTGAGAACAAATAGATCTCTTATTCGAAGTCCAATAAATCAAATGAAGTAAAAATTATATTCTGGAAGAATAAGAAGATAATTAAGAGCTAATAAATGATTGGATTTCATTGGAATTCCCTTATTATCCAATAAAACAAAAGTCATTGAAATTAATTTGAAAGTCCTTTGGTTTGAATGAAAGTGTATTTCGTAAATCGATTGAAACAAATTTGGTTAAACTCTTGACATTCCATAACTTTCTTTGTTTGTCAGGAAATTGAACTCTTCTTCTCTTTCATTGAGTTCTTGTTCGTCCATACCATTAGCGCTGTTGTAATCTTCAGAATAAAGAAAAATTTATAAAAATTCTTATCCTAAAAGTTGATGACTACCTGAGTCGGGTCCCAAAGGCTGCTCCTCGTCGTCTTCTCTTAATTCTGTATTCCATCCAAAAACTGATAGTCTGTCCAATGATATAATTGAAGAAACAATTTCTCCGACAGTGAGAACCGGGGGTTTATTAATTTCTTTTTTATGTCGATAGCAAATGAGAAGCCAATCCAAGAAGAATAAGAGACCGGCCGCCACTTTCAGACCACTGCAAACGCCTACATAACTGTTTCGTAAATTAAATAATTGTATGAAAATAATGGCTTTAATTGAAATTAGTGTTTAGATAACTGACCGGAGCCTAAATTGTTCGATATTGTAAAGGAGGCAAAACCCTCCCTGTTGTCCGCAATGGGCTTTCCATACAATACAAGTCGAGTCAATAACATTACCGAAAATAATAGGGGAAGGAATATATCCAAAGAGACGGAATATAACGAATTGCATTCCTAAAGCCAATGAACGCTCTTCCTCTTCAACAGATCTGAAGACAATGTAATAATAATTAAGAGAAGGGATCACATATTGAATGGAATTTACCTCAAAGTTATCATAAGTAATGGCATTTGTGTTATCGAAACGACTAATGTTATGACAAACAGCAGAATCATGAAAGGGATCATCGCTTGACAAACCTGAGGACAGGGACCCGCTGTGGCCAATGGAATAGCAGTCACTTCTTGATTGTTTGAATATTTGTTATTTAGTGAAATACAGGCGCAGTTACTGTAGTTCTGAGTCTTTCAATTTGAAATTCAAGACAATTATGTTATAAAACAATGGATTATAACTGAAAATAACTCACATTTCGATGTCCTTCCGAAGACCTGCATCCGGCAAAACAGGGGGAATAGTAACTGATTTTGTTTTGTGTATCACAAACTGGCTCTAATTCATTAGGAGAGCACCGACACCCAAGATTACAGTCTGCCGTTAAATTCACCTGAAATGCCTCAAAACGAGAGCTGAGACACAGAATTAGGATTTAATCGATTGAAGTTCAACAATGAGTTTAAATACTTATTGGCGTAGGGAAGGGTAGTGCCGGCCATTCGCACGTTATCACATCCCAAGAAATAGAGAGCCGTATAGAGACCCATACAGACTAAGTTAAAGAAGAGAACGAACTGAATGGCACCCTTTGGCTTCATTTGGAATCTCTTCAATAGATAGCCGCCTAAGAAGATGCCAACGCAGGCTCCGGGCACTGCTATCCCACCGGCAAACAAATTGGCCTCTGATTTGCCTAAACTGAACTGAGTTTCCAAATATTTTGGAAGAAATACAAGGAATCCGCTGACAATCGCTAACTCCATACAAGAGCCCAAACATGTAGTCATATAAACAGGATTTGTGAGGAGTCTCCACATACACGACGGGATCTCTTTTATAGTTCTTCCGTATTCTCGATGCTTTTGATATGGACTTTGCGCTCGATTTTGAACCGAAGACAATGTATTTCGGGCCGATTCCGAGTTATATTTGGTTTTATTAATTGAATCCACGATTTCAGTCGATTGTGAAGAACGCAATGGTTTCTCACTTTTAGACTTTGGTTTAAGACTTTTAGGAAATGCAAAAAATGGAATCGATATCTGAGTAGAGATATATTTTACTCAATTTATTTAAACCAGTTTTGAGAGAGTTTTACCAAAATAAGAAGAATGCCGAGCATTATAAATCCAGCCCACCATGCTCCTATCCATCTAATCATTTCATTTAATCATTAATCATTAATCAATTGGTCATCAATTGTCTTACTTCGGGCTTCCGGGATATATGTCTAAAGGAACAGTTCCGGAACCGAATGAGTTTTCATGAACTTGAATGAAATATCCGCCCAAAAGGAAACCACAGACCAAACCAAACGCAACCATAGAATACATACAGCCTTTGGAAGAGTAATCATATAATAACTAAACAACAGAGTAAGTGAGTGGACCAACCGATATACATGGAAGAGCTCTCTTTCTTTACGTGATCATCTATATAAGTGGTACCCAAAGTGAAGATAGGAGTTCCACCGCAACCAATCAAAATCATGGCTAATATGAAAATAAGAATATGCGGTGCATTGTAAGTACCGCCCTCTTCGCAGGTCTCATCCATATGTGGAGTCACAGGATTTATAAAGTGACTGAACATCAAATTAAATCATTAAACTATTGATTTCAATCGATAGTCACATACCTGGCCTTCTCGAGTACTGGAGAACTAAGAGCTGGAGTAGGGATACGACAGGTGTTGTCAGAGACCGGACCCGAAACGTTCACATTATCTGTTTATATGAAAAGATTTAAACAAAAGAATCGAAACAAAGATTGGAATCAAACCCAAAGGATTGTGGATATCCATAAAGTGTGGAATCGCGAACACAATTGAACCGATTCCAGTGATCACAATTCCTTTGCCTATCCATTGAGGAATGTGTCGATAAGTGCCAAAATAGCTGACGAATATGATTGTGAGAAGATTTCCCAATTCGAATGTACTGACTATGGCTCCGGTGACACTACTCGGGAAATCAAATCTCTTCTCTATAGTTGTTATTACACTAATTATTGTAATCAACAAACAATTGGTTCACTATTTATTCGAATAAAACCATTGAATGGATGAAAGACCTGTTAAAATATCCTGAAGATAGAGCCTGTTGTAGAGTAACCAAAACACAACAAAAGAATACAAAAGCTTGGATTGTGGCCAACCGTTGAAGACATGTTGGACGGAAAGACATAAAACCGCACCTTATTGTCTCGTCTTCGGATTGAGGGTCTAATTGTTCAATAGATAAGACATAAATTTAATATAAGTTCTTAAAAGAGATGACAAATGTTTGCTGAGTTTAAAGTTTTCTAAAATCAAAGAGAATTTTCTTAAATTAATTAATAATAAATTTCTCAGAAAAAATTGGTTTCAAAATAATTAAGACTCAAATTAGACTCAAATTACCGTTTTGTTGATCCATAACAAGAGATCCAGGATTTATTTCGACGCCATTTCGAAGTCGATTGGAAGCAATCAAATCATAAATGTTGAGGTTGAGGTCGGAATAGGTTTTGATTGGAATATTACTCGAAGAGTGGTGTCTAACATGTGTTCTGCTTCTGTTGAGGTGCGCATAAAGACCTGTCGCAGTATATAATGAAGATTCTCTTAAACTGTTATTTCCGGCGCTTTTTGTTCTTTTGTGGCCACGATTTCGATGCGTTAAATTGGAAGCACCGGAAGGACCCAATGCTATGATTAATGGTTTTGTATGTTCTGTGGAAGAAGAGGTGATGTTGGCATTCATCACAAACGGTTCCCTATCGTTGGGACGATTGTCACCAGTGTTGTGACGAATAATATCACAACAGCCCGTTGTCGTCATCCCTTCCGAGAAGAGTTTTAATTATGACTCAACTCTTATATGATTTGTGATAACATCTCTGCAATTGGGATAACAACACAAACAATAAGAGAAGTATATTATCACTCAAACAAACAATACTTCCATAAATCAAATGAAGAGAAAAATAATTAAATTCTCAGATAATTAAAAACAATAAGAGTTTAATGATATGCTGTATATCTGAGAGTACATGAGCTAACTTAGAGTAGACTTAAACCATAATAAACTAATTTTCTGGTCTCTGACCTCAAATTAAAAGAATTATCTGATTCTTATTGTTTGTCAAAAAATATTTTACATTAAATTATATTAATTTTCAGTTTTTCTTATTATAATAAAATGCATTCATTTTAATAAACTGCTAAACATTTATAGAGGAGAGCACGAGAGCACACACACATCATTCACAGCATCCAAATCAACGTCAGATCGAATTACATTATTAGGAATTTGGTTTTCAGTTCTCATGTTTTTGCTGTAGAATCCAGAAAATAGATAATAGAGTTCTATACTGTTCTGTACTGTACTTTACAATGTATTCTACTTTAAACTATAAACTAGTAAAGTAACAACATATCGGACTTAATCTTAAAGCGTAGGACAAAAATGGGGCACAACCTCTCGCTAAGTTAACAGCTGATAAAAAGCAACTTTTATTTTCAAGTTATGGTGTAAAGGACCTCCAAGTTATAAATGGCAGACATTTATCTCAGAGTTACTCATTTAAGAGAAACCTTGAGGTCATTGAATTGAATCAAATGTCGCAAACATTAAAATCAACGAATAATTAATGAATTATATCTTTATTTAAGACAAAAATGGTTAACAATATTCAAATTTAAAAAATTTCATTTACTTAACTATTAATTTAGTAATTTTTTAATTGATTGTCAATTAATAAAGATTCAGAAACCAACACTATATTTATGGACAACATTATAGATTGATATTTGCCCTATAAATTGATAAATTGGAAAAGTTAGCAAATATTCCAATAATATTCTTAAGAATTACGAATCGTATTTCTACCACATGTTTGCCATAAATCAAAATAATTGTTAATTAAAGAAAACTAATTCAAAGATTTGAGTTTAGAATCAATTAAACTCTTATTTGAATTTAAGATCAATTAATAGTAAAACAAATGTTGAACTAAGAATAGAAAGACATAAAGAGAATCTCGACTTCTCCATAACAAATCTATTATCCATATGTATATGTGTTGAGATGAACAGATCAAAGTACCCCTTCTTATGTTGTTCTAAAATTTTGCTTTAAATAACTTTTAGATATATTTATTAGAATTAATCCTAAAATAATATTTTTCAAAACATTGGCAAAAGTGGTTATAATCACTAATTATTTGAATTAAAGCAACGATTGAATCAACAAAAACAAAATGGAATAACAATTCAAAACAATTACTATCAAAACATAAGGTCTCTGTCTCTCTGTCTCTCTTTCAAACAATATTACAATATTTGGAACAAAAAAATAAAAATAGAAAAAAATCTTTAATTATGTAAAATAAATGAATAAATGGAGCAATCATTGGTCATAAGCATAAGCATAGTCATAGGTATTAGCGCCGTCAGAATTAAATGAGGCCAATCCATTTGATGAGTGATTTATTTGAAACCTTAATAATAATAATGGAGTTCAATATGACTCTGATTAGTACACTATGTTTTTAATTAATTAATTATTAACGAAGAAATGCCAACAAATGTCAAAATTATTTGAATTTATTTTTGTTTACTTTTTTGTGATTTAATTTGATTTAAGAGTTAAACTATATTTTTATAAGTTTTGGGGCCAACTATACTATAGTCACTATACTATACTATACTATAGTGTCTATAAATTATTCCGTGATTTCCATTTCAGTGAAAAATGAGATTAAAGATACAAAATCTCCTTTTTTGGAGGTATTGTTGGGGACCACAACTGATCCACATATTGGATGGTAGTGTGAAGCCAATGAACGGTTGAAATACTTATGTTTATTTCATTTTAAGCTAATCTTATGATATATACGTCTACGTCGTTCATGACATTGCCTATGATTATGTAAACACTTCTATGACTCCTATTTTGGCTCATTTGCCACTATTTTATGTCCATTTCTTCCTTGAGATTATTGAATAACAATAGAAATTGTTTTCAATTATAAAATCGATGAAAACATCAAAACATAAAAACTATTCATTTTATTGTTGAGAACCAAAAAAGAGAATATTTTGTCGTTTATATCACTCAATGAAAAAAAAACGATTAAAATATGTTATCGTCTTTTGATTAGAAAGTTATCGACAAATAAAATACAATAATATCTACAAATAATATACATATTTATAACAAAAATGTGTTACTTTCTAAACATACAAAACGAATATAAACCAAACAATTAAATGCTTTTCACAAATATTAAAAACTCTGTATATCGTAATCGTCAATAACTCTACTCTTAATAAGACAACAATTTTTCACAATTGTTTCAAAAAAACAACTTTATTGGCAAATAAAAGGAGAAGAAGGGGGGAGAAAGAGAGATAATCTTAAGTGATAATCGGTTAATAATTATAATAATGGAACAAAAAACAACAAAATTAATTGAATTCAAGAATTATTTGAAAGAGTTTTTCAAAAGAAAAGAAGAAAAACAAAGGAAAGGATTAACGAATCGACATTTCCATCGAGTGATTCATTTTCGGCTCTGATTTTGATTTCAATTTTATATTTAATTACGAAATAAATAAAAAATAGTGAAAATTAAATCAATACTAAAAGCAAATGCTGACCAAATTGAGAACAAATCAGGTCTCCATCTCTGTGTTTGAGCTCTTTCTTTAGTCTCATTATTGTAATAAAGCATAACCTCTAAACAGATGTCACAATAAAGAGATTTTTATTTACCTTTAAATTATTGGCGATTAATTGAAGATCAATGATATGTTTCATTTTGATAATTGTTTGACATTTTAAAGCAAAATAATCCACAAATTAATTGGTTTTATAAAATGAAAACAATCGCAACAATAGTTTCAATAAAATGAGTAAATAATAAGTGAATGTCTTTGAGTGCATTCACAACAACACTGACAACAACTGTTTCTCATACGAACCTACAGTTGACGCAATCAGTGCTTATGCCTCCCATTTGCCAAAACTCTGGCAGTTTCTACTATAAGGGCGTATAGTCTATAGAAGTGTATGAATAACTGTTTTCGAGCGCCTCCTCTCTCAGGCTCTCTCTCTCTCTCTCTCTCTCTCTCTCTCTCTCTCGATTGAGTTGAAGCCAATCATATGATTGTTGTTGTGAACGCTTCCCCTCCTTATATATGTAACGTAATTAAAGTACGACTCGAAACAGATTTTGTTGTTTTGTTGTTTTGAAGGTATTTTCAGTTTCTGTTGACTGACTATTGACTGACTCTTAAACTGAATTTCAATCATAATTTGAGACATATTTCTGACGACTGACTACCGGTTCAACAAAATAACTAAAGTTTTTAATTATTTTATTTTATTTTAAATCAAAAAATTGATTAAATTATGAATAAATATATGGAATCTGTTTCTCATTTAAAGAAGAAGTTAGAGAAAGGAGTCGGTTATGAAAAGGTTTGATTATTTTCTCATTTATTTGTTTGAATAAAATTCAATTAAGCATTTGATGGCTCAGCATATGTGACGTCTGCACTCCATTGACATAAATCTTAATCAAATGAATTAAACATTTTTATCAATTGTTTACAGACTCTACATATTTTGCATAAACTCCAGAAAATTCCCATAACTATTGAGTTATTACATGTGAGTCCTCCTGTCCTCTCCCGAACATAAGTTGAATGAACTGATACCTAACTGTTTGGACACACGATTATCCACTTTAATTATAAATCATTTAAGTGGTGCTCGTATTAGATATTTAGTTAGGATTCAGTTCTGACAACTATTGTGTACAAGAGATAACTCGAAACAAATATTTGACCAAAAATTAATTTTAAACATTTAGAGGACAGGAATCGGCAAAACTGTTCGTAATCTTAGTAAACAACACTCGGACACAGATATAGGCAAAACAGCTAAACTGATGTGTTGCACCTGGAAGTCAATCGTTAAGGAGCAACAGGAACAGGAGGAACAAGAACTAGACTCTCATGAAGAGCTATTAGTCAAAGAAGAGCCCGAATTTGAAGAATCATATGAATCGAGTGCTAACTCTAGTTATGATAGAAATGTACACAAAGTTAAGAAAGAATACAATGTTTCCGACGACGAACACCTCAACCGATCTGTCGGTAATTCTGAAGATTTTGAGTCAATAAGTGATAAACGAAAATATAATAACAAAGACTTGAAATCAGATAAAAAGCACAAAAAACACAAATCAAGTCATAAGTCAAGAGATAATGAATCGACTGTTAGTTCTAAGACTGAATTCGAGACACTTTTGGGTCTCAACGATGAGATCATTAAAAAGAAGAGTCCGAACAAGAAATCAGATTCTGAGAGGTTTAGCAAAAAATCTTTAAATTATTTAAACAATTGTTTTGACAAAAGTTATGTAAAGACTGAAACTATTGAATCAAATGAAACAAAGTATTCTACGAATGGAGTTATCAAAGACTATGACTCAAAATCAGGCATTAAATCTGTGGATCACTCAGATATTCTCTCAAGTCTTCCGACCCCTCACTATAAACCCCTTCCCAATAGAGAGTTAATTGAAGAGAGAATAGAAGCAAACCGTAAAAAAATACTTAAAACTAACGAAGACTTAAGTATTAACGTTCAGAGCAAAAGGGGTCGCACAGCTGTGTTTGCGGGACACGCCAGAGCTAAGACATACACTCACGTCCCTAAACTCGAAGATCTTTGCACTCAAGTTCTGATGGATAACTACGACAAACTCTATTATTTGGGTGACGCTCCCTATTATCTGCTCAAACCTGTCCTACAAAAATGTAATTCAAAACACTTAACAAGAATTGAAAAATACAATCCCGTGAGTCAAGTGACGGCTATTACGTCAATACCCATATATTTTACATTAATTATAATATATTTTAAAATAATAGCAAATAATGGACGAAACCGACGAATTGTGGCAACAATTTTGCAACAAAGAGTTCAGAGGTCGACAACCAGATGAAGACGACGACCAGATCGAGACCTGGAGGGACCTATACTTCAGGTGTGTTAGAGAAAGAGAGGACAAACTCAAGAATATCACGAAAAGCATTTCACACAAACAGGCCAAAGCACTGCCGGGTATTTAGTTTGTGTTATTATTTTGTTTTAATTAAAGATTAATCAATTGTTTTGATATACAGTAAGACAAACACAATTCTCAGAAAACGTTAAGACTCCCCGAGAAATACTTCGCAAACAAGAGAGGTCTGGTATCAGTCAATCTTTTGGTGGACCAAAGTCTGGTTTTAGTGGCAGTTCCTCTTCAAATCACGTGAAAATAGTCCCCGAAAGTGAGCTCTCAATTGGAACTCAAAATGTTTTCAAAAAACTAATTGAATTTATTTCAGAGCCAAAGGTCGCACCACTTATGAAGAAAGCATTGAAATTACAAAAAGCGCGTTACAGGAGATAACTCTTAATTTGGATTTTAATAAAACTATTTTATTTGAAAACAAAATAAACTGAAAGTTCGGAACTCAAACTGTTTTGGTTGCGATCGTAACCAATAAGTCTTTTGACATAAATCGGGTGTAAATCGAATTTGATTCCAAACGAATAGTCTTTAAGACATCTTTTCTAATGCGTTGTCTATAAGAAAGATATTTAAACAAATGAAAGTAAATATGAATCTATGAATCTATGAATGAGGAATACCCAAAAAGATAGTCATTTCAGATACCATTCTTAACTCATTCTATTTTAATGGAAAGTGTGTTGAGGTTTCTCTAAATCTATTTCATACTTCTATTTCCCATTAAATTGGAAAACTTGGCCCAAGTTTTGGCTAAATTTAGGGCATTCCTGATATCAAAAAACATTAATAACAAACTTTTCACGGATAGCACTCTAATGTCCTTTTAAGTGACAAAATATTATTTCTCAATTCATGAAAAGCCATATCATATAAAAACTCACTTTTAATGATTGATTTACTTTATAGATTAGCTCAGATCATATATTATTTTATTCTTTATGATGGCCTCACAGTGGTGTCACAAGTGGTCAAATAGTTGACAAACAGTTCTAGAACCAGAATGACGTATAAAATAATGTATGATCTGAGATAATATATGTTCACTATTATAGTGACACTATATTCACTACTCATTAATAATGAGTAAAAATAAACGACAAATATTTGGTCACTTATTTGGTCCTTAAGGTGCTATCCGTCAAAAGTTTTCAATAAATGAAGAGTTTTCAACAATACTTACGAGTTTTGAGCGCTGTCTTCAGGAATGTGCGTTTTATCTGATGTGTTGTTCAGTTGAGAACAATTCCAAATTCTAAGAGTTTGGTCAGCACTACATGAGGCAAGAATTTCGTTGCAATGATTAAATGAAAGGCTAAACACTGTATCTGTGTGTCCACTGAATTCTTTGATCACTTGACCAGAATTTATGTCCCAAATCCTCACTTTTCGATCCTCTCCGGCGGACGCCAAATAAAGACCATCTGTGGAGAAAGCCATTGAATAAATAGGCGCTTCATTGCCTATTAGAGTGCGGACTGCCGTTGCTCTATGAATGTCCCATATTTTTATTTCTTTATCGGCCGAAGCTGTGGCAACAAAACTACAGTTTGGATGAAAGCGAACGCAATTAACACTATCGCTGTGACCACAAAACACTCGTATTGGAAAACACCGTTCGAGTGACCACAAGTATGTGATACTGTCTTTAGCACCCGTCACAAACATATCTCCGATAAGACTTCGATCTATGGAAAAGATGGGCGACAAATGGCTATTATAAGTGACCACATTATTGCCTGTCGTTATATCCCAGGCTCTGACTGTTGTGTCATAAGAACAGGAAAGTAATAAATTTGTTTTTGGAACAAAAGTCAGATCAAAGACAGCGCCGCTGTGGCCGCGAAGTGTTTTCGTCCATTTATCAGATGAATTGTTACGACACTCCTCTTCACTAATATAAGTGAAATCTGTGTCATCACTGTTGTGATCGATAGCATTCAATTTGATTTGATTAGTCTTTCTCTTGATCTCAATGTCTGAATGTGTTTTAAAATCATTATTTGGACCGAATTTCTTCAGAAAAATCTTTGAGTCTTCAAATCCGAAGGCAATGGCAGACATGTCATCTGCGACGGAACCCGAACACACATTTTTACAGTTAAGTGTATATTTACAGATCGGGGGAACACATGGATCAAGGGATCGGATCTTTTCTATTGATTTCTTCAGTTGTCTGCACTCAGAATCTAATGAATCGAGTGATGAATCAGTTGATGGCATAAAATCCAGTTCATTGTATTGGGAACTCCTTTTAAGACTATGTCTGCCATTCATTGAATCTATTTTTTTCTCGTTTTCCGTTTGATTGTAATTCGAATACAAATTGAATTCAATATAAATATTAATTATATTAACGACAATCAGATCATCCGTTTCCTGAAATTTATTTAAATATAATTAAAACTTAAATTAAAATAAATTATTTTTATATCTATTCTATTGATTAACTCTATATCTATATATATGTGAAACTTATAAGTTATAGTTTAAAAATAAGTTATAACCGCTTGAGGTTAACAAACATAAAATCAAATGACGAAAAGGCTCTCAAATTAGTGATAAATACATAAAGTGTTTCAAAATCAATAGGAAATGCTTTTCAATATTAAATGTTAAAAATGAATTAATAAATAAAATGAGAGAACAGTTATTATGACAATTGTTTTTCAACAAATTATAAACTGAGAACAGAATTAGAAATTTATTTAATTACTTACTTTGAAATACTTTTTCAATTGTTCTGAACATTTGTCCGATATTTTGACCAAATATTTACAACTTTTGAAATTCTTAAGACTTGATTCGAGGTTCAAATTATTCAGCGATACATACATTGAACCGATTATCTGCTGTTCGGTGTTTTCTTTGAATCTATTCTTATATTCCCGATAGAAACGACGAGCTGTCAAATGTCAAATCAGATTCAAATTAAGTGAAAAATAGGATAAAATATGAATAAAATAAATTCAAATAAAGTCAATTAAATTACCACTAATTTTATGTCCGCATTCAAACATATCGATGAAAATATGAAGAAATACGGGAAACTCTATTTGCAATAATTGTTCAAAAAGTCTTTGTTTAGGTCTAAACCGTTCGATAAAATCAATGAATTGTTTGAATGAATTTTCAGCCAAAACACTGAAATCACCGACAGATTGACTCAAACTTATCACATTTGAATCACTGGAACTGTTGACAAGCGATCCTTTTAGTGCCACTTCTGACAGACTTTGACTCATCTTCAAGTCCAAAGATTTTGATTTAATTGGTTTTCGGTGAGGAATCGTCTCATTTGAATCCTTTTTAAAGAATTGTTTTAAGAAACGATAAAAGTTTTAAAATGTTGACAAAACCTACAAAAAGATTAAACACTTCATTACTTACCCCATAATTACGTTTTTCGAGGAAAGAGTTGACGATTTCAGTCATTTGTTGTCTATTTATTCGTTTCATAATTGATTTTAAGACATATTAAGAGATAATTAATTAATAAATGAAAAGATATTAAATGATTCGTCGATTAAATAAATTACTATTTATTCAATGTTTTGATTAAATGTCAAAACAAAACGTGAGTTTGTGTTCTTTGAGTACACCCTTCAGATCCATCTATTGGTAAATGTTAGTTCATTTATCTTTAATACAATGATCCAATAATTTATACATTTTAGAGTAATGTTATTTATTCTTATCAGAAAAAAGTAGCCTTGGGTTATTAACTTAATAATAAGTACATTTATGTTCGTTTAGGATTATTCTGATTACTAATCAGTGACTTCTGATGTCATTTGAGAGACACTGAGAGGCATTGAAAAGCAGTCAATTAATTGATTTACGAATTTTTGATTAAAAGTGGAAAACATTAAAACTTTTTACTCATTTATAACTCATTTAAAAATCATTTCGTTTTCTAAAAATATTTCTCTATTTATAAATAATTTTAAAATATGGTAAACGCCTGGTATATGAACGATAATGATAGCGAAGATCAGAGAAGTCCGCGACACTTAAATCCCCCAAAATTTGTTGATTTGGATCAATTGGAACAAAAGACTGGAGTTCTTTACTATTCGGTAATAAAATGAAGTCGAAAATTGTTTTATGACTTTTGTTGGAACAGATCAATGCAGACAACTACGAAGCAGAAGGAAAATTGGCTAAAATTAGAGCTGAAAGAGGATACACTTATTCCGACCAAATTGAGTGCTGTCCACAAAAGTTGGAAAACTATTTGGAAAAAATCAAATCGTTTTTCACGGAACACATCCATTCAGACGAAGAAATTAGATTTGTTTTGGACGGATCCGGATATTTCGATGTTAGAGATAATACAGACAAATGGATAAGAGTTATGGTCGAAAAGGGAGACCTTTTAATACTTCCGGCGGGAATATACCATAGATTTACTCTCGACAACAAAGTATTAAACAAATTCTATAAACAAATTATTTATTTATTTATTTATTGTCAAAAGGATTACATTAAAGCTATGCGTCTGTTTGTGGGCGAACCCATTTGGACTCCAATCAATAGACCGGCCGACAAACATCCGGCGCGTATTCAATATTTGGACAAAATTGAGAGTAAAGTTTGAGAAGTCTTTTGATTTTAATGAAAATGTTTTATAAATATTTTGGGAATAAATTCAATAAAAAAATCATTTATTTGTCATTAAATGTCATTAAAATTGAATTTTTATCTCAAATGTTATATCACTTGAGAAGTGATTGAAACCGGGATTTGAAGTGTTTGTCCGCTATTACTAATCAAATCTATGGGTTGACTGAAAATAGCGATCGTTTGCTTTTTACCGCTATTTATGACTGAAATCTCATTATTTGTTTGATTTACTATTAAAGCGATTCCATTGTTTTGTTGCAACCAATCAATTGATGAACTCTTTGTACGCAAAGACCAACTTTTTTGTGGTAATTCATCATTCGATAGATTTTGGATAATTTCTTGAGTGGAAGTATTTGTATGTTTAATGGTTTGTCTTTTATTGTCATTAATTATATAAAACTTTTTCAATCCGTGTTCTGCGGGCTCTCTATTGCCTCCATTTTTAATAAGATATTCGTTTACTTTACTTATGGTTCGAATACTACTTCCAGTGACTAACGATACAAATTTGAAACAATTAGAGCGGACGGCCTGAGTAGGGGTCAACATTTCGGCCAAAACACGACGGCTTTCCATTTGACCGGTACTCGCTCTATGTCTCCATTCTTCTAATAGTTGAGGACGTGTTTCACATATTTTAACGCAACAATTATCACAACAGAAGTGGTCAGACATTGAACTAATATCAATAAGTTTTTGGGTGATAGCCTTTCCCTTTTGTGGTTCAACTCTTTGTCTGCCATTTGGTTCTGTTTTTAGTTTTTTATGTAAAAAGTTATTCGAATATAAGAGTACTCTTTGAACCGCTTTTTCGCAAAACTTTAAATCATTTTTCAATAAATTTCTCTCTTTTTTAACAAAATTCTCGAATTCTTTACTCTTTTTGTGTCCATTTCCTAAACCAATCTTTTGTCCACTCTTTTGCCCATTCTTTGCATTTGTTATTAAATAACACTTTTGTTGACTCAAATGATTGGCTTTTATTAATAAATTCAATAAATGCTGAGCTCTCTCTTGTTTACCATTCAAATCATTATCAGTTCCGATTACATACCGCTGAAGACAAGCACACGCTTTGCCAGTTGTTCTCACATTTGGACAGTAGAGCCGTTCAGCTGAAGAATGGTTCAAAAGCTGAACTAAAGATAATCCAAACGAATGACAATTTGATAAATATTTTTGTTTTTGTTCTTCAATCGAGACTTTAACCGATATCTGATTTAATGTCTTCTTTTGTGTCATTAGTTTCGCACAATTATTGCAAACTTTGATCCATTTCTGAGTGATTGTATCGAAACAAGTCTTCGCTTTTAAATTATATTTTCTTTTAATACTTTTTCTGATAATATCTTTGATTTCATTTGAAGAGCATTTCTCACAAATAAATATTTGTCTTCTCTTCGATTCTTCAACTGATTTAGTAATTACTTCTTTTAGACCACTCTTAACAAGAAATGGTTTCTTGTCTTTCCTTCCGATTATCCGATCACTTCTTCGCAAAGAATTGTCACACATATCGACCATTAAGTTAAACAAATATTGATATCATCCAAGAGTTTCAGAAAAATGAAATTATCTTTATTAATGACCAAATGATGGTAATCTCTGAAATGGTCGCACAATTTTTGTATTCATTTATTTGTTTTGAGAAAAAGAGCGCAAACTTTGAAAATTCACTGAAAAGTCACTGAAAATTCAATAAAGAGATAAAGGGGTCGAAAGTAACCACCATAACCACGATGTTCGATATTTAACCACATAACTACCTGACCACCTACCCCCCCCCCAAAAAAATAAAGTGTTTGAAAATAGTGGTTTGGGGGGGGGGGTTTCGGGCGATTTAGTGGATATTATTATTAAGTTCATTAGTTAATCACAGAATTGATGGTAAAATAAATTCCATGGATTCTTTAAGAAAGAATTTCAGACTTTGATAAGAGTAGTGTTGGGAGTAATAAGGTTGAAAAAATGATTATCAAGTTAAAAAGATCAGTAAATGAACTGACATTAATTGACTTTGGTATTCAAAATCTCTTCATTTTGAGTTGAGACTTTGGTTGTTGTGTTGAGACATGATTATAAACTGTAAGAAATATCAACTTACAAATGGCACAACAGTTGAATCAAAAACTTTGATTTTGTTAATATTAAT
>JAQIXD010000541.1:0-24890 GCA_034699985.1 Minunthozetes semirufus
GCTCTGTATTAAAACTGTTCAATAAAGCACTGAAAGACTGAATATATTTAAGATTGGATTCTTAAATGTTAGCTTAATTGCGCGTCTGATACTATAAAGTTGGCTGATGATTCTTAACAGAAAAATCCGGTAAATTCATATCCGACTCACGTTTATAGACTTATATATAAAAAAGATTATCAAAATATTTGATATAAAAATTGAATTTCCAGTTGCAATGGGTGTCCGTATTTGGAAGAGTAATAAAAAGTAATATTAATATTGAAATAGTGTTTAAATAGTGAGTCGAGACTGTAAACCAAAAGTAACCAAAATATTCATTAACTAAAGTAACGCAAAAAAGACGTTAAAATAATTGTATTTTTCTATCAAATGGTATATGAATTGTATTTCACGATATATTCTGAGTTCATATAACACAACAAATGAAAATTTAGTGATCGTTTGCCAACAGAAAAGGGATATAACGAATATATTTCCAAAAAATATATATCTTCACTATTTGGGGACCAATGATAGGGAAGCCTTCCATCAGATAATGGCTTCATTTCCTGATAGAGCGACCAATTTTGGAGCCGAAAGCAAATACACAATGAAAATGAGAGACAAGTTTATCATCAAAAATGCTGAACCAGTGATGAATCAATCGATTCGAAAGAGACTAAAACAAGAGTTACATTATAGACAACTAACATATAGTTTCGGGAGAGGGTAGAGAGCACTGGTAGAGCACATGCAGACCGTCCTCAGTCTAACTAAAAATGCATTACACGCACGACGACAGACATAATGGGCTTTTTTTTTGTTATTGTGATGAATGTCTGTCTATCCATTGAACGGTCGATTTTCCAAAGGAAAGTCATAAATATATCCATCAAATAATTTGCATTAAAAATATTAAACAAAAATTTAATGCATTTTTTAAATAAATTATTTAATGCTTTCGTCGGAAATAAACTATTAAATTGTATGCAAACTATTACTGCAATCAATAGATAATGGTTTGGCATAAAGAGATGGTATACAGACTGTAATATTGTTGTCAATACTATATTTGGACAATTAGTTTGAGTGCTCAGACACTGGCAGACAATTTTCTGGCCAATAAACAAATAAAATATATATCATTTGATTCGACAAAAAGACAATTAAATTATTTTTAGGGAACAGTTAGCAAAAGGGCAGAGATATTGACATAAATGTTAAGGGTATGAAGTGCTCGGTCGTGTCCTATCATAAAATCGATAGCCAGAGCCGAAAGAAGGAGAACTGGAGTAATAAAATGATAGCAAAAATATTATATACAGTAATAGATTTTGTCTGAAGTGTACAATCATCCTCTTGGATGGCACAGAATGAGATCAGATTGGTTTCAAAATTACTAATACTATTGGCTGCGATGCCGGTGCTCTTTCTCATCTGCAATGAGTCATTGCATCCATACATATGAGCACAGAATGGAGTGGAATACAAGAGAAGAGAAAAAAGAGCCGAAAATAAAAAATAGTTTTTATGGAAATGATTTTCATTCAGATTCTGAGCTCATTTTACAGGACACACATAAGGACATACTTCGGTTGGTTTTTATTTATGAAAATGAAATTTCATTTTCATTTTTAGTACAACTTTTTTCCTATTAAATGAAATGACGAACAAAAAGCAAAATTCAATGAATAGTTTTTTGACAAAAAATAAAATCGACAGCACTTCTGATGAAATGACTGACGACTGAGCGATGACTACCACTACAAACAAATTAAAAATACATAACAAATGAGGTCTTTGAACGCCACACAACACTCGTAATTAATTTAAGCGAATTTATTCATCTCTTATATTAGGCTCTGTCTGTATATCCAAATAATATTCATAATTCTCTCTATTATGAAGAGCTAAGGAACGACACAAACACTATACTCTTGTGTACTCTTCCAGAGCCAGAGTTGTGTCGCCCAGAGATATACCAAATGAAACGGAAATCAATTGCACAAAAACTACATATAATAGGATGCAATTGAACAGAATGTAAGCCTATTATTACAGACTATGCTTTGATTGCATTCAATGAGTGAATGAAACAGAAAAAAGTTATGAAAACAACAAAAGAGTGATGGCTTTGGTCTAAAAGCCATGATTGAGATGATTATCACCACTGAAACCGAAAAAGTAAAATAATATTAACTCTGAAACAAACAGTGGTTTTGGGAAATGATTTGTCGCTTTTTTACACACATTCTTATGTAAAGACAAATCATTGCAAAACCTAAACAACATTTTAATTACAAAAGATATCCAACAGAACGACAAATTAAGTTTATGTTTAGACCTCTTATCTGACATTAAATTTATGTGTTTTTCTCATTTAATTTAAAAAACATTTCAAATAATTATCTAAATTATAGTCAATTAGAAAAACGAAACAAACAAATGAATAGAAGAGTAATTAAATTGAAAATTTTCTTAAGAAATGTACTCTTATTTCAAATGAATTTAAAATTGACAAACAAATGATACATCAATTATCATCATTAATCAGACGTACCTCTTACGGCCTCTGCCTACTTTGTCCAGTTCCACGTGACGGTAATCATAAACTGAAGGCATCTTTAATTTTTAAGATAATTTCCCCAAACAATTGACACAAAATATTTTAGACAATGGATTTGAGTCTCAAAAACCCAAACTTTTATCAAATATTTCAAACGACTTGTTGTAAAAAACAGGTATCAAAACGAATGGGTCGTTAAAAATAACAACTTTTAAGACTCTTAGGACTTATTTAAAAGGACTAAGAATTTGACGAAAAAATATTATTATTATTATTATTATTATTATTGAAGACCAGAGACGCGACACAAAGTCTGTTCGGAAAACTTTGAGACTTCTTTAGAGAAAAACTTTTAAATATAAGGAGAGAGTCGTCGATAAGCTTCTTATGCAATGATTATAAGTTTAATAGCGAATGAGAGAGGCGTTGGTCTGTTGTCTGGACACTGAACACAATATATATCACCGAAAGAGTCCAATGCTTTACACAATACCACTAGACTTGAGAAGAGAAGAGAACCCAATACTGAATGGCTTTACAATTGATGGCCAATAATACGTTAAGCGTTTTGTCTGAGGTTTGGATGCGAACTGAGCTCTAATACAAGCTTTCAATGCGTTTATATATCGGACGCAGCGCTCAATTGAGGGACTGAACTGAGAGCAGAGCAGAGACTCTGAGCGCAGATCACTTCGAGGAATATGTTCTCTACAAACAGCAACTGTAAGACTGAGCTATTAAACTGTTGTCGGTTTGCTTTTTACTGATCACTACTTCACTGCTAACTCTGTGCCAAATGACTCGACTTTTTAAGGGAGAGCTCAAGATATTGGAAATATGTTGGGCCAAAGGATGTGCACTCGAAAACCAGTAAATCTATTGAAACAGATCAGAGGAGAGTACCAGTGCTGCTGCTCTGATCAGTGCCTGAATACCGCAACATTGGACTGCACTGTAATACCTGCCCACCTGTCTGTCAGATGCTAACCCGCAGGCGCTCCACAACTAAACTATTTCTTTTATAATATTATTTTGTGTATAAAAACATATTTAAAGTCCAGAACTTTAAACACAAACTTTTAAATTGAATGTTTAGGAAAAGGGAAGCCTCCAACGGACCGTTGGACAGGCGATCGCATCACAATACAAGTCAGAGGCTCTGGACGTAACACAAGAGCTTAAGTATCCCGTCGTAAGGCATTGATGCGTGTATGAGATGCCCTTTGCTATAAAAGTGGACAGACCTCAGATCTACAGTATATGCCACCCACTCATGAGAGGCCAGAGAGTGAGGGTCAGAGAGGACAACATCCGCCCGAAAAATATGTTTTCTTTTTTGATTTCCTCTTTAGTTTACAATTATATTATCAGATGATTGCCGCCACAGATGAGAAACAGACAACTCTGAGCCAATCCCAGCGCACGGTCTCATGTTTTTGTTGTTATCTATGTTTGTGTTAATTATTTTCGACAAAATACCCAAAACAAGTGCACAACCATTCAATAAGAGCCGTTCGGATGAAAAATGTTATACCAAACACCTATTGATCCCAACTATTAAACTATTGCGCTAACACTCAACAGCACAGACCTATCATTAATTCACAATCTGTTTATTGTTTATGATGTGTCGGGTGCTGTTTGGCTCACACCTAACTCTGGATCAGATTTGACGAGAAGTAAACACAAAACAGAAGAACAAAATGAAAAATCTTTGAAAGACATTAAAAGGGCGCTCCATATATATACACTCCATATAGACTCCGAATGACTACATATAAACAAAATAATAATAAAACAATTTTTAGGCAAAAAATAAACTCAATTACAGTTTGTCTTATATTTAGAAACAAAAGTATTGAGAATAATAAGAGGAAAGCCCTCTCATAGTTGTATGGATTCAATAAAAGTAATCTATCATTGCATTAGATATTTGCCATTCAGATGATTCCGATCCAAATCATGATAAATAACATGAATGGTAAGCCCTAAACCTTAAAACATTGCTGAAGCACAGGCAGAGAAGAGGCAGTCTTTAACCAAATTTACTATTTATATCACAGATAATGGGCTCAAATCTGAATCCCAGCTCAGGATATATACAGCACCAGACCCTTCACCGCCTCGAACACAATTATTTCAACATATTCTCCAAACATTACATAAGAGTTATATATTTTAATTTTCAATATCTCATATACAGAACACACGCCGGCACAGCATACGAATGGGACAACAATTTATGTGCACACAATCTCAATGGATAATATCACGAAAAGCTTTGAGGCAATTCCGAAATATGTGGCTCAGGTATTAAGGTATTCCTCTGTTTACAATTTGTGTGCGAACATAACATCAAAGTTGACGAACACTAACACTATTTTTTTCGACGAAAAAATCTTAATTTTCTATTTTCGACCCGTTTTATGACCAAACAAATAGCCAGCTCTCTCTCTCTCTCTCTCTCTCTCTCTCTCTCTCTCTCTCTCGCACCGACTGTTCGGTCAATCCATCAAAAAGTTGTTGTTTTTGGAGGCGAATAAAAACGTCTGTATTTTTCTCTTATTGTTATTTAATGTTAAGCGAAATACTCAGAAAAATATAGCGAATAATAATAATAAAGTGAATGCGATAGAGGACTGGTATCTTTCTCTATGGCTTCTGTGTATGTCTGGTCTTCTGGTTTAGGCACTCAATAATGGAGTTCTTTTGCTTGCGTTAGAGCTGTTAATAATTTCACTCAACCGGTATTATCATTGGCTTAAAGGCATATATATATATATATATATATATATATATATGAATTTTTGTTCGCCGAAGAAGTCTTAAGAAGTATTACTAAAAGCGATAGAAAAATAAATAATAAAGAAAAAGAAGTGAAAGAATTCTTCTAAACAGACAAATTTGTTCTGGTGGTCAATAATCTGAGTTTTGTAGCGCTCAGTGCAAAATACCCATCACTTCAGACAAACCATTGAGTAACACATACTTTGAGAAAATTGTGTTTTGGATTTCACAGGAAAACAGACTTAAGAAGACTTTTCAAGAATAAGAGATTCCAATTGAGAAGAGATTTATTATACATTTCTTTTTGACTACAAATATGTTTTGGATATGGATTTCCCACACTATTCTCTCTATGTGTATCTGTTTTGTGTGTTTATATAAATAACAGAACACATCCTTATTCTTATTATTGCTTAGAAATGAACAAAAAAAGGGGGACTGACTTCAAATGACTGTTTGTTGCTTCAAATTGATAGTAATGATCACAAATCTATTATTGAAATGAGTTTAGAGAAATAACAACAAAAAATTCGCTTCGATTTAAAGGAATTCAAACTCAAATTGAGGGCCGAATTGAAAAAAATTGAATTTCTTTCGGTCATCGTTCGGGTCGACCGCAGAGTAATCCACTTAAATATAAAGCAAATAAAGTTTTTGTCCTATTCTTCGACTATCATTAATATAGTTGATTGTTGTATCAGTTAATTCATGACTAAATAAAGTTCGCTTACATATAAAAAATGTTGTAATCCATGCAAAAAAAACTCATATAAAACATGTTTAAAGTGTGCAAAAAATTATCGTATAATAAGAGTGAGAGAAAGAGGTCCAGTATTTAAGTTATTTAAGTCTAACATAGATTTTCGATTGTTATATAAATATATAAAAATTATTTTGAACCCGAACTTGATTTCAAGAGCACAGGTAACTCTTAACTCGTTTTTTTTGTGCTTGACTTAAACATAACAAAAAGGACTTTACTCTAAATTCTTTGTCTAATGTAATAGTGATTTATTTGTCGTGTAATCAGTTATAAAATAAGAGCTATTTTTTTGTGTTCAGTAATAAAACACATTAAGTTTGTTAACAACTGAATACATGTTTCCAAGAGAGAGACAAAAAATGTAATTTTGAAGCACAGAATCAAACACAGGCTTCAAAACACAATACCCTTTGCTTTACAAATAAGAAAAGGTTATTATTATTAATAAATAGAGGAAAATGAACTCAACTCTCATAACAACAGTTATATTTATGAGCGCAGAGATAAAGGAGAGGAGCATTGGATGCCTCCGCTAAATGGCTTAAGATTCAATTGGAGACCAATACTGGAGTGGTAGCTCCAAATTTATGAATTGTGTGCTACCAGTGCTCAATAAAAATTGGGAGCAAATCATTCAACCATTCAATACATCTTTTAAGAAGAAAAAAATAGATAATAATAAAAGAAGTTTATTAGAAGTTACAGAAGTTTTATGTGTTTATAAAACTATGACTTTATTTGTCTGCCTTTAGAAACGCTTATATGAATAGAACCGAAATAAAGGCTTTCATTATTTGATTGAAGGACTGGTATTAAAAACTTTATTCAATAACATTAGACACAGGAATACGAGTCGAGTGTATAGAAAATAATAGCAAAAATTCATATCAATTGTGTTTTCGCTTCAAATCATATTTCGTTGGATTACATAAATCCATAGATTTTAATAACTCAGCGAAAGATATAAAAGATATTATTTCTATGAATGAAAGACCGATTCAATAACCGAAATATAATTTTATATTTAGCTCCAAATCAATGCTAATATTCATTTCAGAAGAGAGAGATTTAAAGCTCAAATTTTTTTCAATTTTAGCTCATTATATGAGTGTTGCTATTAGTAACCAAAGAGAGGGCTCAGACCCGAAAACAGCATTTCCTTCAGGACCTGAGCCATTGGCATATAAGCAGTGCTCGAATTTCTCATTTGTGACAAGAGAGTGTCGGTGCCTCTGTGTTCGTCTGTTCACCGGTGATCTGAACAGATGCCATACGTTTGTTGTGATTTCAAACGTAATTCACACAACTTTTTCAGTACAAAAGCATTGCATAAGTAATGCAAGCGTTGAAAAGTCAAGGCTTTTAGAGTTCATTCAATCTTCGCTTTTCCTCTCATAATACGAGACTTTCCTTTGCTTTTCCAGAGCACAGATAGGAATTAATAATGTCTTTCCTCAACTTTGTTAATAAGTTGAGTTAATAAATCAATTTTTTATTGCAACTCAACATAGAGTTAACTGACTGTATATAACACTTAATTCGTTTACATCGAAGCCCACGGAAAGTCATATCCACCGAAAAATTAGTTATTTTCTGGAATTTTTATTCTTCGAGGAATTTCTTTCGCCTTTTTTATTATCAGAGAAGAAGTCATTAATTTGAGGGCAAATCTCACTCTCGGCTGAGAAGTCAGTCCATTATCTCTTATGGGAAATATTTGCTAATTGTTTGCCTCAACGAAAGTGAATGAATCAAAAATGACAAATACATGACAGGAGAACAATGTTTGAGTAGTTAAGCCCCACCACTACCACTACCACCAGCTTCTCATCAGAAAAACACAATCATTATTAAATATATCGCTTATTATTATTCGCTGTGGAAAAGCAACTCATAGGGCACTGTCAGAGGAAGGGCTATGATATGACACAAAAAATTATATTTGATGTGCTGTGAAAAGTCGAAGAACAGATCGTATGAGAGGAACAGCTCTTTTGGGGCGAAGAATGCGATTCAATGGTCGACAGGAATATGCGAATGAAGTTTTTGTGAATATATTTTTGACATTTATTTTAGACATCTTTTAAATTAAATCCAACTCTGGCTCTGAAGAAGAGAATCCCCTCTAAACTGGTTTAATATTATTCAAAATTGTAGAGTTTGTTAGCTCTGTTCGCATGAAATTTTTGCACAGAATATAATAATGAAGAATAATAGGACTTATTTATCACATGAGTGAGAAACAAGTGTGTCATACAAGACAACTGTGCAAAAGGGGAAAGGAAGGGCACACAGGATGAAGAATCAAAATGAAAGGGAATTATCATTTACAAGATAAAGAACTGACTCTCACTCCTGTCTAATGGCTGTAAGAGTTGTTTTACTCAAAATAATAAATAATTTGCATATATTTTAGATCTGAAAAGAAAAATAAAAAATCACTTTTTTATTACAATCGACTCTTCATTTACATATAAATCATTTGTTTCGGAACCAAAACAATGAGAAAATAAATTCCCGAATAAAAAACATATTACAAACGCATATAATATTATGTATTACTCTTCCGTCACTCACGAGTGCCAATACTATAGACACTCCGCTGTAAGCCATAAGACTATTACAGAGTTAGTATACACTAAACACTGATTACCTATTTTTTAGACATTTTCAAAGAGATATCTATCACTTAATATGAATTATCTCATCAATCATTAATGAGAGAGTATTCACAATGGAAAATACCTCATCTCTTTCCTCTCCCTGTTCTCAGTATTGATACGAATTAGAGATAAAAACACATAAGAATGAGATAAATAGCTTTTAGGGCACAGATTGAGAGAAAAATACAAAAAATGTCACAATAAGTCAGAATATGTTTTGAAGGGCTCTTTCGAGTATAAGTTGTTCAATGGTTGAGGATTACCTCATTTGATATATGATATCATTTGTTAGAGTAATGTCCTATTGTTTGACCCGAGAGTCGTCTCAGCATTCATGTGATCACTACATAACAGACAAATTGATAGTCTTGTGGCCAAACAACTGCTAATACGAGGACTATTTCTTTTTCTTTTGCCTTCCCTTCAGTTGAGAGGACAGGCATTGTATGGCATTTTCCGGCTCTGACTCTAATTTTGTGCTGAACTCTCTTTTATAGTCAATACATGACATAACTTTATGTTAAATAACATAACAAATAACGATTAGCACAACATCACTGGTCTATCAAATGATGGAAACGTCTCATATAATATACAATTATACGATCTGTGGAAGAGCACCACAAATGATTTTCTGGAGCAGAGGACAGCAAAATATACTCAGAATACAGAGACATGAGAGAGATGTTAAGGCAATGGAGAACAACAGTCAGAGTACATACACAACAACTGTATTCACGATCTTTTGATTAACCAGAATAGGACTCTATTTTACTATTTTTGAGGTCATCTACAATGAAGTTCCTGAACCGCCTATTCTGGTGAACGTGTTGGGGAGCGCTCACCACCGATGTGAGAGAGAGAGAGAGAGAGAGAGAGAGAGAGAGAGAGAGAGACCTTTAAAACGTGAAACACGCAATGACCATAACTAAAAATACTTATAAACACAATATTCTGAGCATTTGAGTGAAACGATATTCAAAGCTTTAAAAAAATCCTTTAAAACTAAGGAAAGACTAATTTAAAAGGCATTTAAAATACCCAAAGAATTTACAGTCGGCGGAATGGAAGCCCTATTTAATCAAAATGAATAAATGGCTAACAAATGGCTATCCACAGCTCATAAGCCCACAGTTCACTGCTTTTTTTAGTGCAATCCTCTCAAGCCTTCCATTCAGTGTTAAGTTTTATCAGAGGATAACATAAAGTTTTCTCATTTTTTGTTGTTGTCGTGTATTTCAAGTTTGAGAAATAATTTTTGTTATGTTTTACCCCTAAAAAAGCCATAAAAATTATTTTTACTCTTAAAAGTGGATCTAATCTATAAAACATTTGCTGAAAACATTTGATTATAGCTGAGAGGCAGCTCAGCCTCAACAGAGCAAAGGGATCCTCAACCAAATTAGTTGAGTTCAGCCCTTTTTGATCTCTGATTTCAACTTCTAATAAGATATAAATTTAGAGATAATTTGTAATAAAAAAATAAAAATCTTTGTATTGTTTAAACAAATTACTGAACAGAATGAAAGGGCATATGTTTTAATAGGAAAGGATTAGACGTCTGGAAGAAAACAAATACCAATAATAGTATCGAATAATACTTTAAAAAGCATTTTAAGGGATTTTTGAGTAAAAAATCTTAATTATCGCGAGTTTTATGACTTGTAATTCAAATCCAATATAAAGAATAATAAGAATAACACAAATCGAGAAAAACATTTGAATTACGAATAAAACTAAGAAAAACTAAAATTAAAATAAGATGTAATCTGTTTAAGAGCACAGCCAAAGAGCAGCACAGATAGGGTTGCAGATGGAATAGATATCCAAAGTTAAACTATTTTTATGGCCAGTGCTCTGGCATTTGCATCAGAAGAGAAAAAAGGAGTTCAACTCTAATAACTAAATGCAATCGAAGAGGTATTCAAATGAAAAAACGAATACTCTTTTGGATCTCAAATCAAATGTCTATAAAAACTGAAAACTTTAATAATAGACTCAAATAATTGTATGAATTATGTTATAATGCACTCAATGTGTGTGCTTTCAAACAATGAGTTTGTACTCAAGAGCTCAAAAGATCACATCAGATGAGAGCCAAAGAATCGGCAATTGAGAGGACGGGGAGGACCGCATGAAGTCGAAACACTTGTTGCCTGACATTCCTCTCTGTGTTAACATGTTTTTTACATTAAAATAGTTTGAATGCAAAGATTTTTATGTATTGATCGCTATTTGAGTCAGACTTTTGGCTAAAAAAGTTGTCTATAGATAGTTAGGTAAGGGAAGAGCGGATCCGATGTCAATGTCCACCAATTGAAATGCTTTTACAACAATTCTATTGCAATCGATTTTTCAATAAAAAACTCATTGACATTGGATTACATGTGCGCACAGATTGTCGGCTCAATTGCCATTCAGAGGACTGGAATGGACTGGAATGGCATCAATTTTTTCACGAAACAGATTTTGAACAAAAGATTTGAAATAACAATAAAAGAGATCAAAAGAAGAGTGAAATCAGAGGAAAGTATCAAACGTTTCACATAAATGAATGTTAACCTCAAAGACAACACAAAAAGAAGACTAAAAATACAAAAACTAAACAAAAAATACATTTTCTTCAAATGGATTGAAAAACAAGTGAAAGAAGTGATAACTTTCGGTTCATTCAATGACTTTCAGAACAAAACAAAAGTAATAAATCGGTGAATAAGACGACAAAAGCCTGAGAAATAAGATAAGTTTTTGACCATTAATTTCGAGTGAAATCACTTGAAAAGAGTGAAAACAATTCATAAAATCAATGATCGGATTCAAAACAATGGCTTTAAAAATGTGAAACGAATTGTCAAAAGTCTGACAAAATAGCCTTAAAATGTCTAAAATGTGTTATCTCTGACCAAAAACTGTTTTTCTGTGGGAAGTATTGACAACAAAAGTAAAGACAAAAAGAAGAATAAAAATAATAAAAGACATAAAAAACATAAAAGTTTTTTAAAGAACACATCGTTTAACCCGAAGACTCTTTTCTGTGTATTTCAGTGTTGAGCCAAATGATAAGCCAACCATCACTACCACTACTACCAGTGCTCTCAAGTTCGGGCACTGGATTTTGATGACAGAAAATGCCATTAACTCAAACACGAGGCTTAATGACAGCCAGGAATAGGAGTTTAAGGAGAGTTCGAGAAACCAAACCCTAACAAAACCGACAAACCATTAATGCCAGTGCTCTTGCAATTGAACTCTGGTCTCGCCTTTAGTTTAATATTTAAGGGTTTTCCTCTCAAAATAACTCCAAAAGGTATTTAATATTGTATTCGTCTCTTGAGATACATTTGAAGACAAATTGTTATTAAAATTTTCATTTATGGGGAGAAGTCAATACCTATTTTTGTGCTGAACTATGCTATGAATTCACTCTAAGCAAAGACATTCTCTCAAAATAGACTTTGAATTAGATTTTGTAGAAATAGGGGCTTAATTTGGTGGAGAAAAGAAGAGGAGAGGAAAAACACGGAGATAGAGAAGAGTGGAGAGGGATAGACATCAAACATATGAATCTTCATTATTAACGAATAAAGTCTACAATTTTTTGTCGAAGTCATAGCCGAAGCCATTGCGACAATATTTATGAGAAGACAGTCAGTTATGGCCTAAGAGTTAATGCTCTAAAATAGACAATTTTGTGCTGACAGTCGACAAAAGTAAAGTCATCTGAAGAATGAACGGCATTAAGGAAAGGGAGACAACAAAAATCTGAATAAAATATAATATATTTATACTTTGTTTTACTTTAAGCGCATCTAAACTGCACTAAAACTCTGCGAACAAATCGCTATTTAGTGCTCTTTTCGAGTAATAGTCGTCTCATTAATATTGTAATACGTTTTTTGCACTCAAACTCAAACACAACTATCAAATATTTATTACATCAACGGAAAGACAAATCTAAAGAACAGCACAACGACAACACAAAAGTTGATATCAATTGCAATGCAATGCAGTGATGAACGGGTAGAGGCTTTTGTTACAAATTGTTATTGTATTTCGTTTTGGACTAAAAGCCAAACAAAACAATTGATTTTCATTCAATCAATGAATTGTCAGTGAATTCAATGATCGTAGGAAAGGGATGGCTATTTGACTAATGGACAGATGGCAAGCGTTGAACACAATTCATCAGTTGATAGACAAGAAGACAAGAATTCAGTCAAACATTACATTTGAAACATAGAATAGAAGGCAAAAGTTGTTTAGCCTTTAAAATAGAGGCAATTATTGATGCATAGCTCAGGAGTCAAAAACTCTTCATTTTTCCACAAAATAATAATAATAAGAGTATTTCGTAAAACTTCTTATTATAAATTCATCTTTGAGTCAAAACTTGAGGAATTCCTCAAAATATTTCTCAAAATGAAATTTTTACGTCCCTTTTGCCAGTCGTGCGCTTAATAAACACAGAATATATATAAAACTTTATTTTTAATAAATTTTATTTTATGTGAACACAACTCAAACACTGGCCTAACATCTGATACGGAAAGCGATATTTGCATAAAATTCTTGGTTAATGAACTTTAAATTCTTTCCTCTTCTTTATTGAGAAAAATTACATACAATTATTAGAAGATTTTTTTTGGGCAACAGTTTTGTCTAACTTTCGTTTTGGGGAAAGACTTAGTTATTCTCATAAAAAAGATTTTCATATTTAATATGTGAGACATAAATAAATAACTTTCGACAGAAGATCTCAAAATCAAGATATTATAATAAAGTATTAAAATTGTTAATTATTATCCGTATTATCATAACTGGTAATCATTTATTATTTTGAACTCAAAATAACTCATTTCATTCATTACTAGGGTTTCAGCCAAAAGGTACGGACGTATATGAATGATGGTTGAGATTTTGTGCCACCAATGGCCCACCATTATTCCATCCTAATTTAGCTCTCTTTTAAGAGACGGGAATATTCCCCAAAATAAAATTAACGAACTGGGATTGACCTGATGGGGGATACACATAGATATATACAAGTTTTGTAATTAGGTTCAAATTTCTAACCGAAATGGTATAAAACATCTTTAATATGAGAACAAATGTCTTTTCACATCAGAGATCTGATCCGTCAAAGAGTTTGAAAGGACTGCAATCCATCTCTGAATAAAACTAATTTAAATCGTCGACTAATTTGTGTGGTCGACCTCTTGGCTTACGTACTGTTTGATTGATGCTGTATTTGAAAAATGTCTGACTTATTATTCTTCAGCAAATAGTTCCGATGGCTGTCAGTCAAGCAATCGGTTATTTATTTAAAGTATCGAAAGAAGAGTAAAATAAATATAATTTTTTGAAGAAATGAATATAAAAACTAAAATAAGATTTAAAAATATTCTTAATTAGAGCCCAAAGAGAAAAGAGGGGAAAGACTTATGACTGGAGAGCTGTCTGAAGAGGTTGTCTGAAAGGCGAACCGAAAAATTAATTCAAAGATAATGAAAGACATATTTCACAATACAAGACACACATAAAGAGACAATAATTTTTAATTTCTTTCAACAGAAACAAAGTTTCAGACAAATTATAAGTTAAGATAATAATGGCTTAAACTTCTTTTGGTTCTTATCAATGATTTTTTTACGACAATTTTTTTAGCCTTTCCTTCACTCTGGGCTAAGGCAATGGCTCTGGCTTTTCTGTGTTGAACTTTCTTACAGTTCAATAAAATAAGTTAAATATTTTCCTCAAAAAATATAATGAATTCAATGAAAACCAAATAGAATTACATTAGATATCCGTTATATGAGGACAGGATAGGGAGAGGAGGGAAGAGTTGTAATGTGCCAATTAAAATTTAGCCTAAATAAGATCCCGAACCCTATTTATAGCCGTTTTAAATACATTTGACAACTACTGCACACAACTATCTAATTGATAAACATCTCGTAAAATGTATGGCAAATCAAAAAACAAAATCAAAAGAAACAAAAAGACAGAAATTTATTGCGATTAATACCGATTAAAGTCTTAGATATTTATATTCATTGGTTTCGAAATTCAAATCAAAATAATAAACAAAAATATAATTCAAAATATTTTGAAAATATTTTCTATTTATTTGAGAATTTTAATTATAAAAACTGATAGTCATATGAGTTGTGGTGTGAGTGCCAACAGTCTATAATAGAGTCTATCAACCCATCAGAAAAGGGCTTACATCAGGAGGTCTAAACAAATCGATTTTGTGGGCAAAAAACCAGAAAAACTTAATTCACAAAACTCTTTGAACTCAAAAAATATAGTGAAGTCTTCTCATTTCAAGTGTTGAAGTAATTGAGAAAAGGCTTTAAATTAATATAAGATATTTCTCTGAATTAATTCCGAAATTAAATCCATTAAAACTGATTGTGAGGCCAAACGACACACTTGTGTTAACACACATTTCAAAGCCTAATGAAAACGCTTTTAATATAAAAAAGTTTATTTCTCTCTCTTTTCTCTAAAATTTTTTTCATTCAAAGAAATATTTTTTTATTCTTCTTAAGACAAAAACTATTTTAAGCATTTTATTGGAGTTTAATATAAGAGTCTATGAGAGAAGTCTATGAATGTATGACAGTTTGAGTGGCAGTTTTGGCACACCTTTTACCTAACATTTCACTGAAATCAAGAGAAAAAATTTATCTGAAATTTTGAAGTTTTTTTTTTATTCAAACTGTTGTAAAGTCAGAGGAAATAACTTTGTTTTTTCATTTAGTTTCGTTGCAAACAAATCCTGAAGTTTTTCACTCATTTTTCTCATTACTATTCAGTTGTAATGCAATTCAGATATTTTTTTTAAATGTGAGAAACATTAATACATTAATAATAATTAAACGCAAAGATTCGCTCAATTTTTAAGCAGAAAATTCACAAATGAATAGCGAAACAAGTCTTGTATTCAAAGCTCTTGTATTTTATTCAAAAAGTTGTTATTCAATAGAAAATTCAGTTTTGAAAGGAAAGTGAAAAAAAGTTACATTCAGTTTACTTTTCGCATAAATATTTTGTTTAGGAAATTAGACGTAACATAAAATCATATATAAATTTAAAAGTAAGTAAAAACGCTTTTTTATGTCAGACACTGTCAGACGACATGAGATTTCTTCTCCAGTGATGCAAATATTTATGAAACGAAAATCATTATTCACTCATCTCTTGTGGTTTGCCTTAAAAACTAGTGTTGACTCGAGTTTAAGAGATAATAAATTTCTCTTATGTTTGATTAGCAGAGATGTCAAACATTGGCAAAAGACTGTTAACGTATAGACAGACAGTGAGACAGACACAGATAGACCAGGAGTTGACAGTAAAGACGAAGAGCACGAAATTCATCACTAGATTTGATCCGTGAATTTTGTTACGAAAAAATGCTTTCAGACTTTGTTTATATCAATTTAAAACAGATTTATGTTTTTTCAAACAAAATATTGATGAATAGGAAAGCCATACATCTCTTTGGAAGTAATAACTTAGACGTAGAATACATGATAAGATTACTCTAAAATTTTGTCAAAAGTTATGCAAATCCACTGAAAGACGTGAATTCATCAAAAAATCAATGGAAAGATCAAAACATCAATAAAAAAGAGAAGAAAATGATTTCAAGAATATTAAGGCTATAAATCTTTTGCTGTAATATCAGGCAATAGACCGATAAATCTGAATGAAAGTCATTGATGAAAATGACTCTCATATTAAACAAGTAGTGATTTAAGCATAAAATGCAAATATTTTGAGGCATTAAAACAAAAACAAAAATATATTTATCACGAAATACAGCAAAAAAAACTATTGGCGTTTCGATACTCATTATTGCAATGAATGAGAAAAGAGATATAATCGAGAAATTCAACAGAAAAGTAGCAAAAAGTGTTATCTGAGAAAAATCAAAGAAAAGCTCAGATCCATTGCAAACGCAAATAAAGACAGAGAAAGATCTGAATTAACAAAAAATCAAAGACGAGTTCAATGACTGCACTGACGTTGTAATTGATTTACTGATTTGAGTCCAATATTATATTGAAGGCGTTTTTTCTTCAGTTGACTCTCTGTTTAATCAATTATTGATTGAGATTAAAGACCAGAGAATTAGAGAATTAAAAACTTAATATATATTAGGAATAAGAGCACCGACTGATCGACTGATTGAAAAAAGACAGAAATCATATTAAAAAAAACTTTGAACTTAATTTCGACCGAAATTTAGAGTAATTTAATCTCAAACACACGAAAAGTAGTATCAAAAGTAAGTCAAAATCGATTTCGCTCTCAAACTGTACTAATTCATGATTTTTGACGATTAGTTTCTTTGTTCACTCAATTGTCTAATTTGTGTTCAAAACCAAAACAAAGAGCTATGAAAAGGAATTTACCTTAAAATCAAAGGAGAAAATGATTGAACACAAAATCGTTCATAACAGATAAAAATGGGTATAAAAAGGGTATTTAATGCCAAACATATCCATCTATTTATATATTTATTGCTGGGATTGGGATTGTTGTTAAATAAACTTAATATCGAGAACAGTTCAGAACAGTTCAATAATCGCTGAAAGAGTTTTCATCAGATATACTAAATGTTTGTAATAATAATAATAACAAAAAATACTAAAATAAATATTTCATAAAACTCTCTGAAGTTTTATAAATATCTATCAGATATTTGTGGATAAAATCAAAGTTTGATTTAATGTCAAAAATATGAGCACAGAATAAAGGAAACGCCAAAAATCAAATGACAATTTGTGTGTATTATTATTAAGATAAAGTGTCTGATATTTTGGTGAATAAATATCAATAGCTCTTCAAATAGTTTATATCAAATAATTTAATAATTGATATAATATTTGATTTTGTGAAGCGATATGTCAAAAGTCTCTTTAAAAAAATGAGGTAAATATTGAACAGACATCTCTTGTTAGGCAAAACTTATTCTGTGCTCTTTTATACGAGAGTTCAATGAAGAGTAAAAAGAATTTAAACACTTCATTCTAATGGTATTTCAAAATATAATTTATTATTATTTGGCGTTAAATCGGAGTTATGACTCTCAGCCAGGAGTAGGAGAGCCGACAATTGACTACTGGTGAGCGAGCAATAGTCGAAATTTATCATTAGGTTAGGAGAAAAACTATATGCTCTCCATAATAGGAAACAGTATTTTTTTAGAGGGAATTCATAAAAAACTAACACATATTTTGTGTAATACCGACCGCAGAGTCAGCGTTAGGAACAAGATTTTTGAGTACAACCGCTGAGAGGAACCGATGGTTACAGTTCTTGGAATTGTTCTCCTCTTTTGTATTGAATGAGTGGAAAGAGAGCACAAAAATATTGTTAAATAACTAAACAAATAGTTTTGCGAATAAAAATTGTTTACAACAGAGAATTCAAAGAAAAATATGACAAAAAACGCCACAAAAGTTATGCACTCTTTTGCACTCAATTCGCTTCAAATGTTTAAATCAAATGTTTGGCTATGAATTCAATCAAAAAAATGTTTTACCATTTTATTTGTTAAACAATCAGTTTTTAGACCACAAAAAAACGAGTCTAACATTTCTTTTTGTCGAAAGTTATTTCTGGGGGGAGAGAGGTATAGCCGGGGGTCTCATCAAATACACTCAATGAATCCAATGTTTAGATTTCTTATCAAATAACCCACAAAATGAAACTCTGATTACTCAGAACTTGAATTTTGAGTGATTTGCGAAAAATATAATTAATTGTATGGCTTATCATCATTTTCTCTCTTCAGGGGTATCTTCTACAGTGTCTACACTAACCCTTCACTATATTCCTACACATTTAAGTGTATTATATGTATTATTTGCTGATTTAATGCTGAATTTGAGAAAATTAATTCAAACAAAACTGATTATCAGAACAGTAATGATAATAATTAAAACAATATTCTGTGCTATTCTTAACCTCCGCTAAATGTTATGAGAGTTTGCGATAATGAGCCCAAAGAATAAAATTCAAACCAACAAAAAAGTTTAAGAAAAATGGTTTGCGAAACAGAGCACAGAATAAGTGGAAGAAAATAAACAAAAATTATTATTATTATTGCGAAGAAGAGTTAAGCCGATTCTTAAAACAAAGTTATAATATATTTATTATTATTATTATTATTAAAAGCCTTTTGCGTCAGAAAAATAATTTACAACACACGAGCACTTCATAAGAGGAACAGCACACGGGTCCGACTCATTTAAATAAGCGGCAAAGGGTTGAATAAATTTGAATAATTCGCTTAACTATTGTTTTTGGCAATTCTTTTGTGACTCTTTGGTTGTCAGACAAATCAAAATAATTGTCTTTTGAACGAAAAATAACATCAAATTCAAAGACTAAGAAAAGATTTGAAGACAACAGAAGACAACGGAAGACAACAGATAACAAACAATAAAACAAAATCTTAGGTTTGAATTGAATTTGAAGTCAATACTACTCTAGAAGTGTATATTATTGGCAAAACACATATCAATTGCATAGCCTTTGACAGGAGTTTGTTGAGTCTGTTTATTGAAGAGCGTGAGTAACAGACAATGTCTGTGCGATAGTAACAGTGATTCTTCTTTAAATAAAGAGCTGCGGATCACTCACTGGTTCCACGTCTATAATGCAGGAACTCAACCATAGCTGACGAACGCAGAGGAAGGCATTACAAAGCAATTTCAATACACAGAATAAAGAGCCAGAATTCCAATGAAGAAGAAGAAGACTAAAGAGAATTAAGGATTGACTGAAGGCTTCGCTTAATATTCTGAATGCATTCGCGAATTCATTTTCGTCGGTCAGAGAGCTTTGTGTTGAAAAGAGAGGCCAAACCATACATATATGAAGAGTGAAATCCCGAAACTCTGAGTCCATATCATGTGATAGACTTCGATCGAAATGAACCCAAAGACAAGACTGGAGTAAAGCAATGCAAAAGTCATTTTATTTACAGAGCAGTCATAGCCCTATCACAGCCCTATCCTCTGAACAGAATTTTTTCTGCAAACGAATGCTCTTTTCACACAAGAATTGCTAATTCAGAGCAGAACTTCCTTTCCTTTGGTATTGACTTCAGACTCCAGAGGAAGAAATTCACTCAAAAAAAGAGAAAAATATCGAAAAAATCGTAAACTTTTGTGATTCCGAACAAAAAATAAAACTATAATTTGAATGAAAATAAAATCAAAGGAATTCAATGGAAATATGAGGACATAATCACAAATAAAAGAGGAAATAAAGTGAATATTTATATGCAAAGCACAGAATAGAGCTCAGAATAACTTGAATATCATTATTATTAGACAACTCTTTATCTCGAAATTTTTGTTATTCATTTTCAATGCTGTTCTAACTCTACTCTTTAGGGGAAATACATTATTTATTTTTTTTGTGGCCTTTCATTCCACTAAATGTATGATGGAGTGAATATTATGGTATTTTTTGAATACAATATTCAATAGATTTAATACACTTTAAAAGTGTTGTCACGAATGAATCAATACATTAAAACATTGAAAACACGACCGACTACTGAGTGAACACTATTTTTCCTCTGAATAACAATAATGAAGAATAAGAAGAAGAATAAGAAATGTAATTTCAATATAATTTCAATGGCAATCATTTTCTTATTTCTTCTCTAATTCTAAATATTTTTGTTATTTGTTTTACTCATTGATTGCCAAATGAGAACAGACTATCAGCCCTAACAACAGCGTCAGTCGACAGGCGTTGTCTTTATCTAAGAAATTATTTAGTATTAATCACTTCTTGAAAAAGAGACAAACCATACATTAAACAACATTAACTTCGGATCAATGATTACCGATATTTTAGAGCCCATACCAACAGTAAAATACAGTTTTCGGTGAAATAATAAACAAAACTTTGAATTAAATTTATGTTTTTGTCGTTAACTCAAATCCAAAGATGGGTTTCTTATATACAATACATCTTTAGAAGTGTTTTAATACCGAAGAAATTTTCCTTAAAATAAATTCTTCGCTCAAAGAGTCTGAACCCATGAGAAGAGTAGAGAAAACAAAACGTCTGAGAAATTTGAACTCAACTCTAATGTGAAGTATCGCTTGAAAAATGGCATAAAATGCAAGTAAATGGCAATGAATTGCAATGAATGGCAAATGAATGGCATTTCTCACAGATTAGATGAAAACAGAAGACAAAGAAAACTCCAAACAATATATAAATCTGCGGCGAAAGACATTTTACTCTTCTTCTTGAATGCTGCGATTGTCTGGCACTGGTGTGTCATAGGGATGTTCAAGTGATAAGGGGGTAATTTGAGCTTAATTCCATCAATTTAGAGATAAACTAAACTATAGATCAAATTATCTGATATTCTAGTAAACCGTAATAAACGAAGACCATTATCTGATAGAAAATCTTCTACTTTAAGACTTATCGCTAATTGAATTGAATGTATTTTGGATATATTTGGACCTATTTTTGCTATTTATAAATGGGTAACCCCTGTTGTTCGTCTCTGTTTATGTGATTTGTTCGCTGATCTTAGCTAAGAATAATATAATTTACGAATAATTTAATGTTAAATATAATGTCATTTATTTTTAAGGAAGAAAAGGATGACATTATGTTTAGTTTCTTATTTCATTGTTTTGATAACAGTCTAAATGGATTGGAAATTAGATTCGGGCTCTTCTTAAGCACAGACAGAGGCGGCCTAAGAGACAGTTGACGAGACGTTTGCAATATTTTTGAAGAGCATTAACGCATAAATTGCACTCAGAATACAAATCGAAGGGACGAAAGACATTCATGATATGAGCAAAAAGACATATAAGAGTTATTACATTAACATCTGTTTCAATCTTCTATTCATTTCAAGAAAAATCAAATCAAAGAAATGAAACGAAAAGAAAAAGGAAATCATTTTCAATGAAATGATTTAAGAATAGACTTAAATAACGGATAAATTATAGAGAATTTGCAACCAATCGGAGTATTAGGAAAAACATTCATAAAAATTATTACTTTTTTATATTACAGTCTTATTATGAGTCTTAGAATCTGTTAGACTCTTAGTCTCATAAAAACTATTAGAGAATAGAAAAAAGATTAAAAGCATTTAGTTTTAACTCAAAAGAAGATTAAAATATTTAGATATTATCTAATTTATGGATTCGTATGTATTCGGTCACAAATACCATCATAAATATGATCCCAAAACACTGCCATCGCTGGCATCACAACGGGTTTTCTCATCATCTCTTATGGACACCAATATTAGACACACAAGTAATAAATGGATGCACTCCTCAAAGGAAAGGCTATAATAAGCTATTTATCGGAAACAAACATCAAATGACACGTAAAATATGTAATATATCAGTGAGGAGCCGGTGCTCAGCCCTTAACGAATATATGCGATAATTGATTACCACATGAAGACCAGTCGCAGGCATCCAAAGAACAGATTCAAAGTCTTTTAGCTAAACGTCTCGGAAGTCATATATATTAAGAAACTTTTTTCTTTCACTTTTTCACAAAAGAGAGAATAAATACATTTTCTGAGAATCAGATATTTTTTCACTTCTTTTCGCTTAAGTTCTTCACTTAAATGTGTTTTTTAGCGAAAACAAGAAATAGAGAAAAACATTCATTAAAAATAATGTATCGTTTAGTTGTGTGTAAATGACTTTTTAGTATTACTTCTAATTTAATTGCATTTTCTCTTGAGATCTAAAAATTCAAACCATTTTTCTCTTAAAATATTCCCTTTTGATGGAAAAGCATTTCAAAAGACGAGTAATTGAAAAGAATTACTTTGAATTAGAACTGGAAGAATGGCAGCGAATAATAAACAAGAATATGAAGAATCAGTTGAGAGACAAAAGCAGAAACTTTTCGAGTTATTAACGAATGATTCAAAAGTGAAAGCAATTTTTGCAATACTTCTTCGTATAAATAGATTTCTTCAAATTATAGATGGAATGTAATGAAAAAAGTTGCCGGAGCTCTAAGAAAGAGAGGATGTGATATCTAAAAAACAGAGCGACATCGGGGTAATCAAGCAATTAGAGCTTAATTAATTAAAACTGAATGCTTCTTACATAATGAACCTGACATTAAAAAGTTGTGTGAAATTAAGTTAATTTCGGAAACAATTTGTCTTAATTTGAATTTTAATGACAGAATAGGTTTGGAGTATATTTTCGATGATTAATTCAAAAGGGATAGACTGGTGATCCCATTAGGGACAGGATAAGAAGCAGAAGCGCACAGAATGGATACAACAAAAATAGAGATAGGGTGAGTGCAAGAGTGCAATCGACCATTTCTTGTTAATGTAATCATTTCATGGAATCGAGAACTTCAGCCAAGAGTTGGGTCTCTGTTTCCTAACACTCAGTCATTCTTACACTCCGTCTCTCCTCTGTCTTAGAGTTAGAAGTTGTGCGAAAAGAAGAGCAAAACAAAAATACTTCTGTCAGAGAGTGTCTCACAAAACAACGAATTTGCGAGAAATGGGAAAAAATCTGGAAACAAGTCTTACCAATCAAACACTGGTTGTGCAGCACTACTACTGGAGAAGCAAAATAAATATAAAGTGTGGTATTTGTGGCTCTACTCTCGTATTAAAAGCAAAAAAGTCAGTCAGTATTACTCAACACAAATGGATTTTTCAAGTTTTTCTTTTAAACTTCTTTTACGGATAAAAATTTTTGCTCACATTTCATGACATCAATAGAATTATTTATGGAAATACGGGATAAACACTAATATTATATTTCTTGTGAAACGAAAGCACCGGTAATACCAATAACTCAACTCTGAGAGGACAGGGAGAGTGAGTTCACTGAAAAATTGACTGAATTTTAGATTTATTTCACCGAAAATCAAATCTTGGAAAAAGAAAAATACATTTTTATCTTATGGCGGATCAGATGGTGTTTCGAGTCATAGAATTTGGGCTCTTATGGGAAATATTGTTATTTAAGAGACTATGGATAGGCATAGGCTGTGCGGCAAACGTTGTTGTTTGGCGTCGGGTCGCTCGACGGCAGTCTAATAGACTGTTTCGTTAGTTGTGTTAAGCCATGCATTCAACGAATTATGGCACTACGGCTCAGGTGGAAACGCATCGTTAAAAAACTACTGCTCTCTTGTTTCTGGTATTTCGACAGACCAGTGCTGGTGGAACAGCACAATACACGATATACAAATCAAATATACTGGTAGCACAACCAGCAAACACACAGACCATACATAACCCATACGTACGGCTAATCAGGCAATACAATGACTCATCTATTGTGAGCGCACAGACATAAAGACACTTAAAATTCATTAAGTTATTCATGCGATCTCTGAATTAAACTCACAAATTGTTTTTCTATCGTATATTGAATTCATATAAATAATAGCAAAACTAAAAACTAATCATTCATTCATTCATTTAAATGTGGGATAAAAGGCTTTTCAATCGATTAAAACAATTAACTTAAGTATTGTTTTGTTTTTGAAATTCTATTTAATTTCCGATAAAATTAAATTAACGAATACTCTATGAAAAGCACAGACATATGAACAGCATATTTCGCAAAATAGCTTTTTAATGATAGTATTCTTTATTATCAAATAATAATAATTTTTTGTATTTATAATAATTCACTCTTTGATAGAGTCTGATAGATATACCCATTTATATGCGAAAAAACTTATTATTAATTTATTTCTTATTCCTCTTCAATAGATTTCATGAATATTTAATAAATATTTATATCTGTTTTATATATATTTTTATATATCCCATCAAATCGTTAATATATTTTACTATTTTTAGCCATTTATTGGGTTGAATACCATTTTTAGTCCGCAAATGGAAATAATTGTTAGGTTTGTACTCAGTTTCAATGTCAGTGTCGGTGAGCGCTGGCATATGTTCTTCATTACCAAATCTACCGTTTGGGTAGGATAAGGTTTATAAGCTTAGGTAGGAGTCGATGAAGGACTGATAGATAGATAGCTCTCTCCCTTAATGTGTGTGTATGTGTGTGTGTGTGTGAGTGAGTGAGAGAGAGAGAGAGAGAGAGAG
>JAQIXD010000542.1:0-24838 GCA_034699985.1 Minunthozetes semirufus
TAAAAACTCTCATTAAAGTCCATTTTGAAGTGTCTTTTAAATTTTATTCGACTTTAATAAGAGTTTTAATAATTTTTAAACATTAAGTCAAAACTGAATATAGAGAACTTTGACCGAATTGATAAAAGGATTAATTATTCAGGTTGAAACAAGCAATTGTGTTAATGACTGTACACCCATTTATTAAAAATAACCCCTATGCTAAAAACTGTAAATTTACCTTGATTTTATAATCAGTATACATACTAAAAATCTTTAAGTGATAATGGATTGAGATTTTCTTTTGTTTTTAGTTGAAGCTCATTGAATTGGGAAAATTGTGCCTACTCCTACTCGCCTATAAAATGAGCATGGCCAAAAATAGAAAACTTAATTAGTCAACTGATTTGTGGCTAAAATTATTTAAAATTTATATTCCGTTCATTTGATTAGACGTTAAGAGTCGGACATTAGATGCAAATGGATTTCGAACCCAATATTTGTTTCACTATTTTATTGTTAACTCAATAAAAGTCGACTAAAATTAATTACATTCGACTCTAAGTGCGGTCTTAAGAGACACTACAATATAATTGAATAACATTAGCCTCGATCCTATTCCTCATTAAATATTCCGGAATTCATTAAATATTCGTCAAAACTTATCTATTTAAAAGTTTTTAATTGTCGTAACAAATGAATGGATAATTATTTATTTGAATAACACTCATTCATTTGGGTGTGATTCGTCAAAAATCACCATGCTCAAGATATCTAGCCAACGAATTGGTATAAAAATAAATAGGATTGACAAACTGTAATTTTTTATCAGGTTAAATTACAAATATTTGAGTTTTTTATTAAATAAATGATTGGACAGTCAAAAGCATTGACTTTTTTACCATGATGGTATTTACTCGAATATTTATATTTTTAGTCGGATTACAATTGATTCAATTTCGCCAGAATTGAAAACTGTAATTTTGTGCTAGATAAAATTTGAAATAATTAACCTAAATGCAAAGATTTTAATGGACATAAATATTGCCTCAATATTTTACCTTGCTCTTCTTTATAAATCAATGATTAATTATTTTGGATGTTTCAATATTAGACAAATAATTTATAAAAATCAAATACGAAAATATTTTAAGTTTACCAAGGCCATCAAGTATAAATAGTTTTCTTTTCAGTTTTTTCTACTTTCACCTTGATCATCTCTAAAAATATTCAAACATTTAAATAACTCAAGGCTTTCACTAGAAAAAAATGTTCTAGTAAAAATAAAAATAATAGACGCAAACAAGAATTTGCATGGATGGCTGAATAAAAGCCAGTTCTAAAATTAAGCATGCTCATTTGATGGCTCAAATAATTAAAAAATTTTAAAATCTAGTATTTATTTCCTAATATTTATAAATTGGCTGTAAATTAATGAACCAATCGATGGGTTATTTCAGATAAATTAATGGTTAGATTAATCAATAAATCCTATACTTCTTTAAGAACGGGAGTAACCAAGATGTGCCACAACGAGTAAATAAAATGGGGGAATTTTCATAACAAAACCCCATTATGCGTTTTGGTATGCATTCAAATTGTTCCAGGAAGTGATGCTTTCGAGGAAAATTGCTCACTCTTTTGTCTCTATGGGGTGTAGGCAGCCCTACCCCTTGTCTATCCCTAGCAAAGAGCCTACGCTTTCGGACAGACTATTAAAAATTTAATTAAAATTTTATTTTTGTGTTTTCTATCCATTAGTTTCATTAATTAAAGTGAATAATAATAATAATTAGCAAAAACCAAGAATCAAAAGCCAGACTATTTGTTGGAAGATAATAAATAAGTGAATTTAATATTACAATTAATACGCGGGATAGAAGATAAGGACCATAATCATGGATATTCACTGAAATCTATTGCAATTAAATTGTTATAAAAGTCGGTTATAATGCAATTAAAAGCGACTTTTGGTTCAAAAAAATTATTTCCAGTTTTAGTTTAAAAGCAAATATTCTTTGATTTTGTGAAACATTTGTTTTGTTTTTCATTTTGACTCAAAATTTTAAAAATAAATAACAAAATAATTATTACGTTTTGGTTCTTGTTTTTTAATCTTTCTCTTTTCAAGGAAATAACTGCTTTACTCAAAGAGGCTCTGATTTGCATTAAGATATGATTTGATCAAAAATCAAGCGATTTATTCAACAGAAAAACGTGTCTGAGTATTGTCTGTCGATTATTAAAGTGTTTTTTATTCGCAAAAATTCAAACATTTTTTGATTTTATGTTAAATTTGATTCAAAATTCAGTTTTGATTTTTACCCGAACTTTGTTTTGCTCAGAAAACTGAATCTCATTTTGAATTATCAATGAAAATGTTTTTCAATAAACTTTTTATTTGATTTTTAATCGAGTTTTAAATACACGAATCAGTGATCTAGTAATCCATTTTAACCTTGATATTCAACAGAAATTTTTTCCACACAATTTTAATCGCGCAAAGCCTGAACTTTCAGCAAACTTATCTTGGTGATCACACCTGGAGTAAGTGTAAAGGAAAGCCATGACCACAATAAAAACGTGAAAGCCTTGATCACTGAGCTCAGCACAAAACAATTGAGCAAGGTCAACTGAGTCAGGCACAAAATAAAAGGCAAAACCCACCACTTCCTCATCGAGATGAGTAATCGGGATAATTGCGAGCGACTCAAGTGTCACCAGTATCACCATGCACAGGTTTAAAATTTCACCCAGGGCTCATTGCTCAGCCCACAAAAATTTTCCGCTTAGGAAAGGGAAGTGATTCAAACTGAGCGCTCAGTCCTGTGCAGTCATTGCTCTCTCTGTATTTGCCTGACTGTAAGCCCATCCCATTTGCCTCCACAGAGAGAGGAGAGGGAAGGGAGTCATTGTGTGTGTGGTGTTGTGCCCTGAGCTCCGAGTGAAAGGCACAAAGACTTTCAATCTTTCTGATTGTGTGTTGGTTTGTTTGTTTGAGAAGAGCTGTCTGTCCCCCCGCCCGAACTGGAAGTGCACACACATCCGACACAACGAGGACACGGGTTATCCACAGGTCAGGCCATGAAAAACCATATTTGTATCACTGATTCAGAAATCAATTAAATGTTTGTTTCGCTGAAAAATATTTAAAACATTTTTGCATTCAATTCATTCATACCTTTAAACCTCAATCACTGACTACAGTCAGGGCCCGATTGCGTGAACTTCGGGGCCATTTATTCGGGTATTTGTGGAAGTTTAGTGTCATTTAGTGGTCAATGAAAATATGGTCATTCAAAATGACCTCTAATTAGCCACTAATCCCACCAAAATTGAGAGGTTGAGGGTCTGTTTGTGATTCATTTAAATCATGCGTTCATTTAAATGTCTTTTGAGTTAGAAATTGATTGATATTTAGTTGACATAAATGGTATCGATTTCCACTATTTTTCCCGTTTTAGAGGAACAATGGGTTGTTGTTTACGATATGTTTTGTATTGATTGACAAAAACTGTTGATTTAATTAACGTTTTAATTGACTTCCGATTAGTAAATACCGGGGATTAAGTCATTCGTTAATACAATCGGGTTTTGACTGTTTATTCATGTCTTAAGCAATGCCTGAATGAGTGTCTTATTTACGTGATATTCCTCTAACTCTAGTGTAATGTCGTTGAGTGGCGACTCTTGTTCGACATCTTCGGGATGTGTGTCCGACTTGGAGACAGACACACCTCTGTCTGAGGACCGGTCGCCCGACTCACCCATATCTGACTCATTATCGGATTCACTGATCTCTTCGACAAATTCTGTCACTAAATCGCTGCCAAATACCGAAGAGGAAGACTTCGACAACAAAAATGTGATCACAAACGAGTTGACACTACTGTCGATCAACTGGAAGGCGGCGCAAGACCTGGACCAAGAGGTAGACGAAGGAGTAATAGAGGAGGAGCTCATCGAATCAGAGATTGTGATCGACTCATCACAAGTGGTCGACTTCGTGGACACCGCCGAAGACGAGGACCACAGTCTCGCCAAAGACGTGAAAGACTTCAAGTGTATGTCCGACACTCGGATCAGGTTTGACGCCCACAAGAGTGACGGCACTGCCAGCGATTGCAGCAAAACCTCCTCAAAGAGTAGGAACAGTACGACAAGTGATACAAATAGTGATGCCGTCGACGGTGTCCCCCATTACTGTTGCAAATGGACGCACTGCGATTGGCCCGGAAGTAAGGACGACCTCGTGGACCATATCAGGGAAATACATGTCGAACTACAGCCATATCAGCAGCAAAAGCACGTTTGGGTCGACTCCCAGACCAACAGAACCAAAGCCAACAGTAAGTCACAGACGAGAAGACTGGCCGACAGTGCGTCCAATACGGTGTCGGCCGCCGCCAGCGGCAGCTCATCCGCAAAGAAGACTGAAAGCATTGGACACCAGAAACAGCAGCAGTACGTCTGCCTGTGGGAGGGCTGCAAAGTCTACGGAAAGGGCTCCTCATCGAGGAATTGGTTGGAAAGGCATGTATTGGAGCAGCACTCGGGTCCCCGACCTTTCAAGTGCATCGTCGAGGGCTGCGGCCAGCGGTTCAAACTCCAGTCGGCGCTCGAACGCCACGTGAACTCACACTTCAAGCCTTCTGTCGACTGTTACAGTAACTGTTCCTCTGATGTGACAAATATGTGTCCAAACGGTTCCAATAGTTGTTTAGCGAACGATAGCAGTAATTCTGCACAAAATTCTGTCCACGGCTTGAGTCCGTTCGAACTGCACTTACGCCAGTCCTCCTCCTCGTTACACATGAGGGCAACGATGTCTGCCCGCGCAAGTGTCGACTCGTCCTCAGCCCATCACATGTGCACAAACGGACCGAACGGAACGCCTAACAAAATACTCAAACGAAAAAAGTCTAATCAGAAGATCAGACGAAAGTATTTCTATGGTTAGTATTGATTCCTCCTCTTCTTCTTCCTATTGTTTACTCCCGACCAGAGATGTCCAGAACAGGGTACTATCCAGTGATGTCTAGAGAGAGGGTAGTCCTGCGTTTTGTCCGTCACGTAGCGCACAATTTAGTGAACCCTACCCTCTATTTGGAGGTCATTACCGTTTGAGACGTTTTATTGCCTTTTGAAGGCCATAACCATAACCAGTGCTCTTTAAATGCTATTTTTGACTCAATAGGCTCTGCGCTCAGTTATCAACCTGTACTTTAGGATGTGCCTCTGTGTCAGGTCATCATAAGACCACTTAAAAGTCACAGATATTTAAAGGCAGTACATTTTCTTAAGCAATTTCTCTAAAGGCTGTGCAATAAATGAGAGGCAAACAACGATCCTGTTTGTCATCGCTGGCCATAAAACCTTGCCTTTAGTCACCATTTTGAGTGTCAGTCCCCTCTTGAGGCCCTTATATACCCCCCTCTTATCACTGGTCATCTCTGAGCAATAAAGCGCTCAGTTATCTAACAGACTATTCTGTGCCCAATAGTAAAGTGCAGCGAAGACTTCTTCGACGAGTGCGTTATGGAGCAGATCAGGTACGGTCTGATCCAACTGAACACTCGGACAGGTCTCGATCTGAGTGGAAGTCAGTCCACAATCACATTCCACAGCGAAGTAAGCGCCTAATAAGGCCTCCCTTTTTCCCAATCGGCACAGAATAACAAAAGTATTTCTATTTATCAAACGATTAGGTCATCGCTCGTCGTGAGAGTGATAGCGGAGAAGTGAATGTACTCTTGAAATGGGAGCCGAACGACATGTAAGTCATGGGGATATCATATTTGTTGATGTCTGCGCTCTTTTTTTACCGTTTGGGAGGGAAGTCTCGGGTTTCCATAAACACTGAGAGCACAGCATAAAATCTGATGATTAAATTCAGAGTTATTTTGTTTATCAATAGAAATGAGTTTTCAGTTATTCATTAAAACCGTTGAAACATAAGTCCAGAGGTTTTCCACTAAAACCTCATTATTTTGTTTACGAAAATCGTCTCATATTTCGATTCCATTAATAAAATGGTTTACAAGAGATTAGACACTGAATTATCAGATCTTTTAGTCCGGTATTTATGGCCAAAGAGGTCAGGGATTAGGGCCAGGAGTAGGACAAGAAGTAGGATCTACTGGTGTCCGCAGAAGAGCTCTGATAATCGCAAACCTTTCGATTGATTTCAGTATAATAAACATAAATCTAATCCATAGACTGCCCGACGTATGGGTACCGGAAGACAAAGTATCGGAGCTGAGGAGCAAAACAGTTCCGGTGTCGACAATACCACCGAACTGTTTGGCACAACTGTTTGAACGCAAACCAATGACAAAACAGAGGCGCAAATGAAGTGTTGACTTATTTTTTATGTCTTCTCAAAGAGTTTTTAATATATTAACGAAGATATGATTCGAAGATTATTATAAGGAATTCCTACTAATTATACCAACCCTTCAGTGATTACCTCAATTGTATGGCAATAACCGCTTCTTCAAACCCACCCCAAAGGCTCTGAGACCCCCGATTGGGGGCTGTAATGGATTTTAATCAATGATTTTTCGCTCAGAATATGATTTTTCAAAAGAAATTTACAAATAATTAATAGATTTTTAATATAAAACTAAATTAATATATCATTTAATACCGAATTCCCGCCCAATAAAGGCTTAGATAATTGTCTGTTTAGAGAAAGGAGGGCCTAATCCCACCGCCAATCGCATACAGAGGCGGGTGTTTCCTACTCTGCGGTAATCACTGGCCGTTTGGTCCGATTGTGGGCCGAATTCCTCCACGAATTTGACGCTCAAAACGCCTTCACTGCCAACCGATAACTAATAATGTGTTCATTCCTTTCGAGTAAATCTATTTATTACTAATAATTAGGAGTAAAGTAATATCGAAGTAATATTTCGAACCATTTTTTATATGAAAGCATAAGATATGTATAACTATTATATATATTATATATATTTATTCGCAAACAAAACAATCGATTAATTGTTATGATTGAGAGTTTGGTATATAATTGATGTCTTAAATGAGTTTAGTTTCCAATTACTCACACTTTGATTGGCACTCGACTGGGGTTTCGATTAGTATTTATATATAATTATTATATAATTATTTGATTTTATATTCAATTATTAATTATTATTACTATTTGTGTACAAAATAATGAGTTTGTTTTGAAGCCCAAAGCACTGTCCCCTTTCGCCGGTCCGGTACAGGACTGTCCGCTCAGAGCACTGACTGGTTGAGGAATACATAGATTAATGTTTAGATCAGAAATTGATTGTTAAGTCTTGTTGTGAAGAAGTATCACAAAAGTTGTTGTAAAACAAGACAATTAGTTCCAGTCCTAAGGCTTGGTCTTCGGTCCAGTCTATACCCGACTGAAAATTGAATGATTGGCTCCGATCAGACAATTCCTGTACCGAAGGCAAGGGTTGTCTTCTAGTTTTAAGACCCCCTTTGACTGAATCCCATTCAAGCGAATCCCATTTGTCATAAGACCACGAATTGCAAGAACAATATTCCTCCCAATTATCTATTATTGGCTCCAATTATCTAATTTATTCCTATTTAATGAATTTATGTGTTGTGCGCACAGGTGTGTGCTATGTCTGTGCGGTCATTATGTTTTTCAAATGAATAATGCAATTATTCGTCGTTTTATTTGAGCTAAAAATGCAAATAAAATTAAAATCAATTCAATTGCTATACAATAGCTGTAACTCCAAGTGTTGGTCAGTTGAAGGACCGGCTCATTCTCATTGATTCTAATCCTTTTGTCTCTTAACTGATCTATGAATACCTATTCGTTGGTCAGATCTCACGATTTCTAGTCTCGAATCCACCTCTGATTATATCAATCAAACCCTTTGTTTATTCAGTCACTCATACCCTGAACCTAATGTCGGCAAAAGTTGTGCCAATTTTTCCGTCAAAATGGGATTTTATATTTCAATTCTTGCATACAGTCTGAGACCTCTAAGAGAAGCGCATCTCATATACAGAGCTCTGACTGTAATTAAGCCGTAATTCGCAAAACAAATGAGTTTTTCGGCAAAAATGGGACAAAACCGGGAATCGATTGGTTGGGATTCCCTCAAAAGCGGGGCTCAAAAAGACCTCGAAATCAATAATCACTTCGTTTTATGATTATTATGCAGTTTTTGAAAACAAATAATGGATTTAAATATAAATTAATTAATTGACTGTCAATTGAATTGACGCTCAAAACGCCTTCACTGCCAACTGATAGCTAAGAATGTGTTCATTCCGTTCCGACAAAACGCCCTAATAGTCGACCCTTCAAATGAGACCAAAACTTTGTGTCCAAAAGTTCTAAACAATGGGTTAATCCCTAATCTTATCTAATCTTAAGCTTAATCTTGAATTTTAATCCAAAAAAAACTATTTATTCAAATCTCTGTTCAGAAGTGATATAAAATCTTGAGATTAAGATTGAGTTCAAAAGGAAGTGAAGATTCTTAGAATGTTTTCAAATGAGTTTCAAAGATGAGATTTTTGGGCAAAAAATATCCAATTTTGGGGTAAAATTTAGACCATTCGAAGGCGCCTCCGATATATTGATTTCAAAATGACCGGACATTTGCAGCCATTTTGTAATTTGCCATTTGATTGACGGTTTGTGCCAATCATTGGACAAAAAAAATTAGCGCTGCCTTTCATTGCCTATTGTGAATGACCTGTGTCATGGCTGTCCTTTGCTTCGGCACGGGCTAAGTCCGGGCAAATCTATGTAAAACTGTAAACCTGGGAATTTTGGAATCGATTGCAAGATTACAATACTTTTGAATTGTTTTTTCGTTTTTTGATAAAAAATAAACAAATTTTTTGACAAATATTTAAAACAAAAGCAAATTAATGGCAAAAAACAAATACAAATACAAAACACAAGTTATCTTTGAAAACGTTGTATTTTATCATTATTATGGCCCCGATTATAGTGAATTACCTGTCGCTCTGTTTTTTTTCTTGCGCTTACATCACATAAAAACTGCATCTGCACTGACCCCCACTCACTGACCCAACTCATACTCGTAGCTATTAATCTCAATCATTACATCCCTGTCCCCTATCATTGAATCACTGTTAATCTTACCTTGATATATTTTTTTGAAAAGATAAAAGTTTAGGGCAGAGCTTTGCACATCCAGTATCATAAGGAACCGGGTATTTATCCAAGAGATTAGTATAAGAGAGAAGTTCACAAAATGGGTTATTATTATTCTAAGCAAAGGTTTTATCGCAAAACAAATGTAATATAAAGTAGCAAGCTCGTCCTAAAATTAGCCTCCCAGATGACCTGATTCCCCTTTTAGCTGATCCCTAATGACCTGTCCGTTACCTCAACACAATTGACTGAAAGCAGACATTATTTGTCAATAAATTTATTGTAAAACTGTTTATGAAATTATTGTAAAAATTGTTCGCCGAATGAAATTCATGTCTTTCGAAGTCAATGCACATTCATTTTGAATTTCACCTGAGCTTCACAGCGAGCACAGGTGCTTACAAAGACTTTTAAGGTCATACGGGATAACTCTGTTATGAATATAAATATTTAAGGGGGGGTTAAAAGGGAAATTTGGTCAATTGGGGGGCACCAACCAGATCATACTGTATCCTAATTTAGCTAATTTCTTGTCCTTTGTTTGACCACTACTTGGTTTACTCCAAGTTTAAAAAACTTGATTACCATTGAAACCAGAGCTGATTCTTTGGGCGATCCGTTCAGTCATTAAAGTTTTGATTTTTAATTACTTCGAAGCATTCATTTGTGAAATTCATTTATCAAAATAGTCTTTGAACTTCTTTCGCGAGTGAATACATTACACGAAACTCAAAGACAAGATTTCATTAATAAATAATTTTGTAATAAATTAATTAATATTCAGTTTTTAAGACTCCTTTTAATCCTTAAAAATATATTTATTATTTCAAAAGTAATTAAAAAATGATTTTCTTTTTATATAAAAATTGATTATAATTTCGCTTCAAATGCAAGGGTTGTAAAGAATATACAAAAATTCAAATGAAATAAAATGATTTTTGCCCAATAAATGGGGCTAAACATTTACATTGTTATTTTTCCACAATTACCAATAATACTCAAGATTTCCATTGATTTCCATTGATTAAAGAGGATTAAAAAGGTGAAATCCGGCCAAAAGTCTTTAAATAACAATTTTGAGGGATATTTACCCCTTGAATGTCCCATAAAGATTGTAAGTGCTTTTGAAGTGCCCTTAATAGCACAATTAGCAAGCTATTTTGTAAACAATTACCAGTTTATTCAAAATGAAAACTAAAATATACATGATAAATAGCCGGCTCTCTCTTACTGGGTGTTTAACTTTGAAAATTGTTTGAAAATTATCTAGAACTCAGTCTTAATTGAAATTATCATGATAATCCGGGAAAATTCAGTGAAATGAAAGTAAGTTCGCAACAATTATTGCGTCTATTCTTAGGATAAGTGGGTTTCCAATGTTCAGACATATACCCCGTTGGAAACCCCTCCCAATTATTGTCTGGTCTTCAGCCCAAAACTTCTTGGAAACGAACGAAAACAGAGGAAACAAACGCCAAACTTAGAGACAAACGGTTCGCCCATTTGTTTGTTTATACGCCAAAAGTAGTAATAAATTTTCGCTAAACTTATTGTTTGTTTCGTTTTCTCTAAATTCAAGAGAAAACGACAGAAATAATAAACTTTTAAAATAATAAATAGTTTTTCATTATTCTGTGCTCTGAGTGTTGTGTTTGCCATCCATTCCCATGATTTGGGAGTAATCAGAATAATGAGAGGAAATTAATATTTCATTGACTTTCAAAACAGAGGACAGAATAACACAACGCTTTTAAACTCAATTGGATTTCAAGTTTAGGAAACTTTTTTAACGCAAGTTTTGAACCGAAGAAAAAAGGTTTACCACTAAAGAACTTTGAACTAGATTTTCGAATATAGACTTTTATATACAATGTATAACAAACATAGATTTATAACAATCCATATATCGATAGAAATAAACTCTGATAGTAACAAATGCGTGGGATTTTCACGAATACATTTCCCTTTGAACCGAAGCCAAAGAGAAAAACATTGCATTCATTAGTCTTGAAATCCAATAGTTTCCTACACTCGAAGTCCAATTTTTCCAGTTTCCCAGTAAATTAACCAAGACTAAGTCATCAGATTAGCCTAATTAAAGTATTTTCCACTTTAATCAGTGGTAAATATTCCATAAAATTGTCACCTAGTCAACATTTTGTTATGATTTGTTCCCATACCTATCAAAGGTTGACATAAACAGACTTTGACTGTATTTTCCATTTGTTATCTGTTATTCCGATTTGAATGCATTGCAAAACAGACTAAACGTGTATTCAATTGATTTTCTTGATTTTCGATTAACTACAGTGCAGTGAGCGAAAAGACCCGGTCCCTAATGTAGAAAATCAATTATTACTACTATTTTTCATTTCGCGATTATTTGTTAATTTGTTCCGTGAATTCATGTCTGAAGAACTCTAATATCAATGAGATTTAGTCAAACAATTATTGATTAGTTTTTCCGCTAAATTTAGTGATGAGTTGACGTTCCAGTGGTGGGCAACGGTTGGCCACAAAAAAAAGCGAATTCCATTTGAATTGAAATTCAATTGAATTATACGTTTGAAAAGTTATTAAAATCAATTTTCCTGATTACAGAACTCAAACTATTGATGCCTTTCCTCCCAGTGCTCAGCACTGTGGTTATTAACGAGGATAAAATCAATTGAAAAATAGACCCTTCAATAGCTGTGATCTAATCTCCTCGAGTATAGTATTACTGAATATTTCTTATGAATCATCCAAAGCATGACTAATAGAAAAGATAATTGAATTTCAAAACTAGAAATTCATTGCATTTTACACAATGGGTTTCCACACAACGGAAGGTAAAGAGAAATAAATTTAATTTTTCAATCAACATATGAACTTGCTCATTCAAATATCTGAAATCATACTCAATTACGAAATGCACGGAAGGAGTGGAAGGAAATTAAAATTAATTGTTTATTAAATGAAAAATTCCTTCAGTTTTAGTAATAATTTATTTTTTGAGACCTTTTTCTTGAAGTCTTTTCTAAACGCCTTATAATTAGAGGTAAACGAAAAATGTCTTTAATTTTTTGAAAACACATTTATTTACAACAAATTTAAGCCTAAAATTACAATAAATATCTCTTTTGTAATAATAATTATGTATTTAATCATTAATTAAAACCTTTTTAATCATTTTTTATACAAATTATTCAATATTTGTAAATATATTTCAATGTTTTCATACAATTCTTGTTTTTCATACATTTCTTTAGTGTTAATGAAATTTCTTTAATAAAAGACATTAAACTCAATATTAATATACAAAACAATCTCTCTTTTTATTTTTCATACATAACTTCGACTCGTAATTGAAATTTTGATTATTCAATATTAACTTGTAATCAAATTTATGCCTTAATTATAATAATTATTGATTTTCATGGATTGCCATCAGGTTATTCAGTGATCACTAATAGGATAGGAATTCATACAATGATTTTCATATGAAAATTAAATAAACAAGTTATTCATGACTTGATATTCGGGGAAATATTTTTATGGATTTTCTTTTCGACCAAAATATCAGTTAAGATATGAATCGGAAAAGAAAATCATTGATTGAAAGCTTGATTTGATTTAATGGGTAATCATTTTGCACAGAATAAGCGCACAGAATAATAACCGACAGAATAAAAAAGATGAAAGAAATGTATTTGATTTGAGCGTAAAATTCCATCAAATCGATGATTAGATAATCGTAATCGAGGAGAAAACAAAAACTTATGATCCTTTTATAATAGGAGGCCTAACATACCTGTGCTCTCAAGTAATTGCAGTCTGGAGGCGCACATCATAGGAAAGAAATTGTGACACATTTCTTGAAAGTCAAGAAAAAATGGCTAAAAATTACTGCTTTTTCACGATTTTTGATCGCAATTATGGATAAGAATTGATGTTTGGATTCAAACATAAAAGTCTTGAAAAATATCTCAAATGTTTTGAAGAGTAAAAACTTAGAGAAAACTATTCTCGATATTTCTTGAAATTATATCACATGACTGGACATCAGCCCTAAAACGGCTGAAGAGTGGGAACATTGGCTCAAATTGAGGACAAAGAATTTGATAATAAATTAAACCCAAAACAAGACTCGAGTTTCATTTGAAACCGATTTTCTTCCGATCAATTAATTTGGTTATCGTTTGAACTTTTTCTCCATTTTTGCTAATCTTTTCTTTTTGGCGATCATTTCGTAGAGGATTTCCAGCCCCTCATCCAGTCCTTCGCCAATTATAGCACAGGCGGGCTGGACGTGCCACTGGTGCTGACTGAGCTGGTCGTTTAGGCCCAACAGTTGGGCCACTTCTTTGGGCTCTTTAGCGCCGGGAAGGTCTTGCTTCTGATCAACAAAAACAAACAAAACAATTATGGCTTTAAATTCAGTTAAAATAAATATAAAACAAAAATTAGATAAATATTTATCACATCATTCTTAAAGGCATAATGGAATAGCCAGGGTATACACAAATCCCATTTGAAAATAAATGCTCAAAAAATACATAAATAAAGTTGGCCTTCGAATACTCCCATTATTTTGACCATGTTCAAATTTATAAGTGCAAAAATCTGGTTGAATTGTAAAATTACAGTTTCAACTGAATTAATATAATCCAAAAATAGAGATCAATCTGGGGGTCATTACCACAAAATTTACTGGAGGTGTTTAAACTGCCCACATATACAAATATCATTTATAGACTGTATAAATCCATAATTATTCTGAAATTAGTTCCTGGAATATAAAACTAATATTAGTTGACTGTTTATCCACTAATTTACTTTAATCAAATAAATTGACACAGATCATTTAGGAAAACCCTTTCTTGAAAATAAAAACTAATCATTTTATTTCACTATAAACTTGTATAATTTGTTTGAAAAATAGCGCCAATTAAGTAAGATAATTTCTTTTTTGTTTGAAACTGTAAATTAAGTTTCAAGTTTACTTTGAATAAATATTAAATTGTATTTAGTATTTAATGGATTCCGCCAACTCTAGATTCTTTTTTGGTCTTGCTTGATTTTGTCATGTAACTAATCAAGATACTAATTAAGAGGCGCACAAAATTCTTGGTATTAAATCTTAATGATTAGACGTCTAATTAAATGAAGGTCTGGGCGTATGAGTACCCCTGGCTTTCATCAAACGTATCAATCAAAGTCAGAATTTTGTTTAATTAGTAATATTTTTGCTGCCATTTATGCCATTCCCTGCCTTTCCTACCGACTCATCAAATACTGTTTGACCCGTTTTTTGAGTCAAACCTAAAATAAATTAATTAAATGCTTCTCTCAAAACATCTAAGAATCAGAGCCCACACCAAAGGAGAGGGGACTGTCTGTTATATTGAGACGATAGGTTGAGCCCTAAAAACATATCTGAGCTCTATTTTAGACATGAAGAGGGATAACCAGACTCATAGACATTGGAATAGGCAAGTTTGTTAGGGCTGTGCAATGTCTGCAAAAGTTTTTCTAAAGGAAATTCATAACATAAAATTCATGGGTATTTCCAACTTTTATTTTACCTAATATTCATTAAAAATGGTACACCCCTTGGCTATGCCATAACCCAATAACGAGCAACTGATAGGCGAGACTTACATTGGCTAAGACTAGGATAGGAACGCATGAGTTCTCGGGTGACTTAGCGGTTCTCAAGAGTTCCATCTTTGCCTCTTCCATACGCTCGTCGTCGACAGAGTCGACCACAAATACTATGCCGTCCGTACATCTGGTGTATGAGCGCCAGAGCGGCCGCAGTTTGTCCTGACCTCCGATATCCCATATCAGAAACGATGTTCCCTTTGATAAGAAAATTGAGAGAAAAAGAGTTATATTTCAATCAAAAAGCAGTTTATGTTTTATTCATATTTTAATTTCAGAAGAATTTCCTCAAAAATTCCTAAAAAACTCAACACTTTTCCAGTGGTTATGCCTTTCATCCAAAGTCTGAATATTGTATGCAATGTAATGATAGACTCCGAGCAGAAAAGTCTATCAAATAACTGGGAATAACACCGTTTTGGGAGCATTTCATTGACATAATTGTCAGCCAAAGAGAAGAGAAAATTATCTTTTCATTACATAATTATATGCCTTTTGTTGGCATTTATGGAGAAAAACGAGATTTTCTTCGAGTCTTTGCAAATGAATTGAAAATATGTTTCAAAACAAACCATTTGTCAGAAAAATTCCGCTATTTTTCTATTGAACCGAAAATTAGATGAAATGTAAGCGAAGAAAGTTTTTTCTGATATTTTGATGTTTATTCAAATGAGTGAATGTTTTTCCTTTCAAAAGCCTTTTCAAAGTCTATTTCAAAGCGAAAACATTTAATTGAATTCAGTATTCATTTAGAAGTGAAGGAAAAATAATATCAAATATTGTGTTAACTCTGAAAAAGTTGTGACAAAACGTTACGAAATATAAGTTTTGATTTTTTTTCAATAATAAATTGCTTTCAAAAACAAACAAAACTGTCTTAACATGCAATTCGAGAGAATCGGTGTTTATTTAGAGAAATTAATGGCTCATTCCTGTGCTAAACAGTTAGCCTGTGCTACGACTGTATCGAAATTAAATATAAGTATTATTACATAACTTGTTATTCAAGTGCGAGAATTCTGAGAACAGAATTACAATCATTTGTTTTAAGAGATCTTTTTTTGCATAACTTTTAGATTAAAAACATTTTAATCGCTCAGAGATGTGAAGGTATTCTCCGCTCTGTCTATCTCTGTGTGAGAGTAACTCAATCTCAATGCCAGGGACTGGCCTATCATCCCATCACTTAGTGTATAGACATTTAGAAGTCTTAATTGCTTTGAGAAAAATCTCATTTGAATCCGAATCTCACAAAACGAGTCATTATTTATATTACGAGAAAAATGTCTAATATTTGACATAAGAGTAATTCATTAGAAAAATGTTATTAAGAATTAATTACTTTTTATCAGCAAATGGTCTAAAAGTATGGTATGACCGATGATAGAGCCAGAGAGTAGGAGTGGTTTGGCTAATCTACCTAGATTAAATCTTCTTTGAGGACATTAATCCAATTTATTAAAATCTGAATGGATCCTGGTTCAAAAGTTATAATTTTGCAAGTTTTACAGTTTGCAAAGTTTACATCTATAATTTACAAATTACCATTTGTACAAAAATTGCTAGATCATAAATATTTCAAGTCATTTATGATTAGATTTTTTGTTTGGAATTTTAATGAGCATGATAAAATTAAAATTAACAATATTGAAAAATTCAGACAAGAAAGCTAAACCCAAATATCATTGATTTTGATGAACCAAATGATCAAACTTAACATTTATCAAGTTTTACAGTTTTTCATTCATTCATTACTCCATTAGAATGTAATACCAATTATTGGTAATTGATTTCTGATTATTTTGTGTTCAGAGCGAAGATGATTAAGTAATATAAACCAGGAAAAACTTCGATTAAAAGTATTACCCGCAATCGTTATTAATTAAAATTCAAGATAATCTGACTCAATGAAAGATTTCGGAATTAATGAATTATAATCATGCAATCTAATTAAACATTTGCACAATTTTACAGCTTTTACATATAATGTTTATTTTATTTTTACTAGGTGATTACTGACTAAACACCAATTTTTTATTCAACTTTTTAGTTTTTTTTATGCAAAATTATCTAGTTAAATTTTGAAACTCAAGGAAATCAATGTCCCAATTGATAAAACAGAATGAGTTAGATAAACTAATTGGCTATTAAAAAGATTTGACAGTTTGCCTTTTTAAATTTGATAAGTCACCTTGCTAATTTATTGAAAATTATTTAGAATTGCAGTTAAAAATAAAACTAATCTATAAAATGACCCTATTTTGGAGATCCAAGATAACTTCTAACAAAGTAATATAACTAAGAAAAATATTTTATAAAAATTACAGTTTGCTATAATAAGATAAATATCAGGTTCATCTTTTTGAATAATAAAATTCAGGCTATTTGTTTAAATCCACAAGAATTTAATGAAAACTGATCATAACATTGTTATCTTGCAAATTATTCAGTAATATTTACAGTTTGGGTTCAATTATAATAAATATTCAATTACTGGATAATTATCTGAAAGAACCTCTGTTTGAACACTGGGACCAAATCTAATTATTAATTAATGTTTGAAAATGATCTGTCTCACGGCTTAATCAAGCAAAAAGAAAGAGATAAAAATATGGGCACAAAAGAGCCTGAGGTCGGGCTTACAATCTGAGACATTCCTGTTATTTATATATTGTTTGAGAAATCATTTGTCAATAGATATCGAGGAATGAAATCTTGTTTTACTTGTGTTTCAAAGACTTATTCCAAACCGAAGTCATATTAAAGACGATTAACATTCGCACTGACATGAAGTTAAGGTCAGCACAATGTATGAGAACAACCATTTGATTGCTTTGAACGTTGAATAAGAGATGAGATTCTTATGAAGTATTTGAATGACAAAACATTTTTCTCATTTTTCTCACTCTTCAAACATAACAGACAAGAGTTTGAGACATGACTTCCCAATCAGTGAGTGGTTGCAGACGTCAAGACATCCGAACAGACGGCTCGGATCAGACACAAAAACATTCATCTTTTCATAATAATTCCCATATTTTACTATCTGTTTAAGCAAAACAAGCAAGCATGAGGAGGATCACCAAGCTCATCCTTAAACTTTGAACTGACAGCTAGAACTTGCCATAATAATCTATTATGTCGAAAAATGCACCTGATACTTTTCCAAAGTTTATTTAACCCTAATTTCCTGCAAAACCCATAGTTTTTCAAAGTTCCAAAGCTGGGGGAGGGTTTGCTGACCCCCATATCCTCCTCAAAATGTTGTGGAAACATATCGTTTGCTTCGCTTAACAGTTAATCAAACAAAACATTTAAACAATAAAACACTGAAAACAAAACAAAATACGAGAAAAAAGACTAAAATATAAAAACAAAATCCATTTCCTCATAAAATCCAATAAAAGAGAGGAAAATATACTAAAAATTTTGGTCTAAAAATAGAAACTTTTTTAGTCTACTCTGAGTCCTAACAAAAACATTGCTTATCACAAGTCAGTCCTCTTATTCTGAGCTCAAGATTCAGTTCAGTAGAGAAGAAATTGACACAAAAATTGAGAACGAAAAATGACAAAGACTATGACAGAGACTATTTTTTGAAGACTAATTTTTTCAGTTCATTCAATATATAACTTATATTTCTTTTGTCATTCAATTCGCCACAAACTCTGAACAAAGGGATTCAGCGGTGGGCAGATGCGGGTAATTCAATGCCCATTTGGAACCTGCTCTAAATCAAACAATTGGTGGCCATCCCTGGCATTCAAAACGCAATTGTCCTTAAATAAAGGTTTTCAAGCAATAAAGCCAATGAAAAGACACTATTAATAGGCACGACATTCAGTGGCAATGAATACATGAATTATTTCAAAATTGAATTATCCATCAAAAAAGTCAATGAATTAATTGAATTGAATTTCGAAAGAATAGATAAAAACATTATTTCGACGAAAATAACAAAAACGTATTATTAATGGCTTTGAATTACAAAAAACATTAGACTATTGACGGCTCAGCCATAGAATGTTAATGATATTCAAATACCAGGTTATGTTTTATTGAAAACTAGTATATCTGTCCGGGATATCAATGGCCTAATGTTTTTCCAAAATTTCTGTCGGGATATGTTATACCGAAAACATAAATACCAAAAAGGAGTCCCAAAAGCAAAGAAAGACATAAATTAAATAATTTGTGTCTTTTTATATCTCTTTATAATTCATATGTTTTTTTTGCCCAAAATTTGCCCAAAACTCAGTCAAATGAATGTCCTTTTGATGTGTTCTGAGAGATAAGACATTAAATAAATGACAAGACTTTTAACTTAACGCAGCTTTTGATTAATGTATTAATGTTTTGCCTGAATATATGGAAATTAATTTTTAACTCAATTTGTATATAAATATATAAATTACTTCAATTACTCTGCTATTTGTCGAGGATAGTGTCCGGGAGGAAGGGAGAGGTGATCGGAATGTGTCTATCAAACCACCAGCACAGGGGAGGGGGAAATAGCTATTAATTTAATGAAATTTAAGCGAATTATTATTGTCTGTCATCTGTTGTGCTGAAGAACTTCCAGCTATTCCTAAATGCGAGCAAAAGTGCCACAAACCAAATGGTGTGTCACTGGAATTGGTACTGAAATTGAGTTATTCCTGTACTTCATAACTGAGATTTCGCTTTCCCTTTTCAGAGCAAATGTGTCGACCAATGATTGACTGTGGGAACCACTGGTCTTCTTACTGTCTCTACTACTGGTTAAGAGCACAGACCAAAGCACTGGTAGTTTTAAAAAAATCTGAACCAAAACATACAATAATCTCAAATATCCTGAAACTTGATTCCAAGGCTTAGGGGACGGGTATTATCTGCTATTATTGAGAGCAAACTGCAAACACCATTATATTCTTCGGCAGATCTAATAAGACTTCTTTGTCTGAAGACATTGTGTTAGGCATTGATTACTGTTATTTAGAGGGGAACCACATCTCCCTTTTTAAAGTCGGCCCTCTCTTATGGCTGAGCGACTCATATAAAGGGAATTCATTGAAGAAATTCATATAATTTAAACTATTTTTTTATTCAGCGATAAGTAAACCAATGACTGAAATATCGCTTCTTTTGGAGAATAATTGGTATTTATGTTACTCTTGAAGAATAAAAAGGACAGTATATTAGCCCATAAAAGTGTTTTTATCAATAAACTTGATCAGCAGAATGGCAAACAAAATTACCCAGGCTAATATTTGGAACACTGAGTTCCCAAATGATCAGTAAATCATCTCTTGAAAGGAGTGTCAGACTCTGATTGACTCATGAAAAAAATGTGTGAAAAAACCACTAAAAGACTTATATTTCAATCTTTATATACCTTAACCTAAATTTCTTTTGGGAAATCACATGACTTTTGAAAGCCTTTCCTCGAAAAGCATAAGAAAATAGGATTTTATTATAAAAACAAAATCAGTTTTTTTTGAGTGTATTTGTACTTAAAATCATTAATTTATACCCATTTTTATTGAATGGAAAAACTGTGTAAAACAGAAATCAAGTGCTGAAACATATTCAGTTCGTTTGGGAAAAGCTTGGCTTCCCTTAAGAATGGGAACGGAATGGACGGCCGGATAGGATTCACAGTCTAATAAATTGATAGAAAAACTGTACATAAAATCCATTTAATCCAATCGTAAAATACAGGATCCGATGGAAAAACGGCTTTAAAATCAAGACCAAGAGCTAAGCCTTAGTAATGATATCGATAGCAATGAAACACAATTTATGTCTTAAAAGAAGTCATTTCATTGAAATTCATTAGTATTTGAAATTCAAGCGAAAAATATAACCAAAACTCAAATAAAGAAAATAATAAATTCAAACATAAATTGTGTTATATTTTAATATCGAGTCTAAAGTAATGAATAAAAAAACTAATTTCGAGATTAAAAACAAAACCAAAACTTAAGTGTAATTTAAAACTTTGTGTTAAGTCATATGAATAGTAAATAAGAAGCCATACCTTAGCCTTTCCCGTATGCGCTCTGACTTTTTCGCAGTTGAACCCAATCGTTGGGACAGTATTTAAATATTGGTCGAACTTAAGCCTGTAAAGGGCTGTCGTCTTTCCGGCCGAGTCCAGGCCCAGCATAACTATATGCAAGTTGTGATATGTGGGCAATGAGTCCAGTATTGAGTGTTTCCCACTGGAAATACTCGAACCCATAATTAACAGCAAAAACAGTTTGTTTATTAGTTTTCAAGACTTTTATTACGGATTTTCAACAGTTATTGCACTGAAAACTATCTCTCGTTTAATGAACAGATAGTTCGCACATCCAAAGGGCTCATCAAAAATAATTGTGCTGTCCTTTCACTTTATTTGAAAAAACATGGATGAGTTTGCACTGGAAATTAAAACCATAATTGCATTGAAAGCCATTAGTCCTATGAATAGAGTCGTAAATTCAATGTTTAATTACTTTCATCAGTAAATGTCTTCGCGATTACCACAACGGGTATTATGTAACACAACATTAAAACGTTATGAAATTCTTTAGTTATTAAGCGTTTTTTGGGCGAAAAAAATCCATTTTTCTCATCAAAAGTGAATAAAAAAGTTTTTCCATAAAATAGTTTTCAAAATAAATTCACCGAAAAAAACGTCAAAACTTTTTGCAACACAACTAACGATACGTTTAATTATTATTTGATTTACTTCTTCGTGTGTTTTCTTTGTTGACAAATGACTTTCAAGACGAAGAATGCGCTGAATAAATCTCTTCCGTAGTGGCAAAAAATGTACTAGATTCAAAATAATTCAAAACGATTCACTCGATTATTTACTCGGAGAGAGTTTTCAAGACTATTATTATGAGTGAAATTGTTTTCTTCTTTCATTAAACTCTCTTTTATTTGTATTTAATTTAATAATGACTTCTTAAGTGACTTTTATTCTCGCTCTTCCCCTACCATTCCTTCATCGGTGGCTCAGATGACAGACACTATCAGAGAAAGACATCAAAAATACATTAAATTATAGCCTATTATAAGACGTTATATAAGACGTCAGATATAATACTTAAAAACCGCTTTTCATTCATTACTTCCATTAAATTGTTATATACTTTGAGATTAAATTTGATTCAAAAAACAATACCAAAGAAATCGAGTAAAATAAAGAGACCCTAAACTTAATAAACACTGAGAGGACTGGAGTTAACGGTTTCATTCTGTGCTATTCTGTGCCATTGTTTTGATATTGTGTTTGGAAAACAATTCAAAGGGTTTTTCACACACTTCTCGATGTCTTATATTATGTGATCTTATATTGAAAAGAGTTGAGGAAATTAGAGCATCGGAATTAGGATACCTGTGCTCTTGTGCCTGTGCTCTGGGCTTTAGGGAAATGCATTTCTCTGCCGCACAGCCAGATTGGAAATGTGTTATTCATTCCTGGCTTTTATGAATATTTGAATAGCATTTCAATAATTGAATACTTGGTCTCTAATGCGGTGTATTATTATTTTTATTAACTGACTCCGAGCTTATTCTGTGCTTATTCTGAGCTTAAAACTAATAATAAAATATTAATAATAATAAAAATTGTATTCAAATCTAATTTCAATTGAATTACTATTCAAATTGATATCCAAGAAAAGCCATGAATTGGTGTTAGATAAAAATGGTTACACCATATATACACCATATATACACCATGCTCATTATTCAAATTAAACAAAAACGATGAATTATTTAACGATAGTTTAATATGGTTTCATTTCTTTTTGCAAATCATGCGAAACTGAGTAATGAAAATCTTATTATTACTTATTTTTGAACACAAACTTCGGGGTAAAACAAAAGAAAAACTCTCTTATAATAAGTTTTAAATTAATTATAATTTTGAACTTAAAAAACAATTATTTGTTTCAACCCTAACAAGAGTTCAGACGATTTTCTCTTCGGTTAAATAACTTTTGAAAATGCTTTTCAAAATCAAAGTCTAGTTTTACTAATGTTTTACTCTATTATTATATTTTAAGCGAAATATGTTTTTATTATAAAAACATAAATAATTTATGAAATAATTTCTATAAGAAAAATGATTTATAACTTTAAAACTCACTTTAAATCCTCTGATATGAAGAAATTTGATGAAAAATTTTGCTCAAAATTCAAGCAAAACCTCAAAACACTAATTAATTTGAGAGCAAAATATAAGACTAAAAGTCTTTCCAAAAGAATCGGAAAATAAATTCAAAAACAAATATTTCATAAAAATCTGAACTCAAAGAAGGATTTTGTCTCCGATTTTAAACTGAATTCAATGATTGATTATTAAACTTATTTAACAGATAAGGGAAACACATAAAACACTGATTACTGGAACAGGAATTCGTGGAAATTATAATACATTTGAACACAATTTTAGGATAAAACTCAATATGAGTCTAAACGAGAAGTGATTTGCAATAAAATGTATTTCATTTGAGATATCATTTGGTATTCAATGCATTGAAATGTAAAACAAAATTTAAATAATATTATAATTAATCGTCACTTAAAGGCTGTGCGAAAGGCAGTGCGAAAATCAGACCAAACGAAGAGAACCCCTTATCTCAGGAAAGGATCGACAGAATAAAGAAATCCATTTTCAGTTCAGTTTTAAAACACCCGAACAAAAAAAAGTGTAGTTAAAGACCACGAATAGAAAGAAGAAACTGTTGAATACTAACGCCGTAAATAAGGCAGTGATGGCCACTCAATAGCCAACCATACAAAGAAAAGGGGGTAAAAGTAGTTGACTTTTCATAGAATCTTTCAAAAGATTAATACCTCGATAACAGACAAAGACCAATATTTAATAAATTCCCGGAATAATTCACCTATTTTTCAACCCTAAGGGCTATTTTGACTGCACAGTTCACCCCCTCTGGCCATCTCTGGTATAACAGCGTTTTGCGATAAGAATTTCTTCGAAGAAGTTTATTGTCTAATATATTGAACAGACCTTCAAACAGAGTAGTTATAGAGGAGGAGAGGGAAGGTATACATAATAAGAGAGAGAACCAGAGGAGAGGTCCAGTTTTCAGGTATGAGCAGGATATGGTCGGAACAAAAAAGCATATTTTGAAGGATGCAAATGATCGGAGAAAGTTAAGCACACCCTTAAAGCTAGAAAGTGAGATTAATAATTAAATTGATTGATCATGGTAATAATGGTAATTTTCCCACTTGTTAAAATTCTATTTTCAACAGTTAACGAGGCGTTTTTATCTTTGTAATCGAAGAAACATTTAATCAAGGATATTTTATCAAGTACAATTATTACAGCTATTAACTAATCAGTGAACGGCCATGATTATCTGCACGAATGAGCTTGCTTATCGCTAGGCAGCGTGAGAATTTATGGTTAACTCGCACAAACACAGGTGTATTTTGAAAAAGAAAGCACTGATAGGTTTATGGCTGTGCTGTTGGGCTGTAGAAAACCTATTCAACCGTATAGTAGACTCGTATTGTAAGAAAGGGCGCAAAAAATATGAGTAAAAACATTTAAAAATCTTTCAAAAATAGTTATGAATTTTCAATCAAAAAACTTACGGATATATTCTGCGCACGAATTGGACGTATGTCTTGAACACCGGATCGGAGGGAACGCCACAAATGATTGTTTAATTGAATTATTAGATATTCCAATCGATGGATGGCTCAGAGCTGATTCACGAACCAAACTCTAAACTTGACAATCAAAGCACAGGTTCCTAAATGCACACCACAACAGCACAGCACAACAGCTATGCAAACGCTGTGTTTCGTATATTCCGTCCCCTTTTTTTTCTTGCAAAGCGAGCTCTTGTGCGCCGCGAGTGAGCCGTTCGGTTGCTTTTCATGCACTGACTGCTAGTGTGGCACAAACACAGAGCACAGCACAACAAAATGCACTGACTGTGCGATAGAGAGGAGTGGGAATCGAGAGAATTATCATTACCAAAGGATAGATAAATAATCTTTTATTTTGGTCAAATAAGCTCTATAATAATCCCGAAAAAGGAATCAAATAATCCC
>JAQIXD010000543.1:0-24834 GCA_034699985.1 Minunthozetes semirufus
GACGAACCAGCTAAGTGATCGCCGAGCGTAAGGCCAAAGGTCAAGACAAAGCAAAACTTCGTCGCTCCTGCTTTTCACTTATTTGAATGGTTCGGGTAATTATGTGATAGTAATACAGTCTTCAGTTTTAAAAGTCAGTAAAAAACAAGTTTTGTGAACAAAATCTTGGATTTTATATAAAGGCATTAGTTTTGAACTTATTTTCACTGATGAACATACAAAAGGATAAATACTGGATTAATTAATTATAAACTGGGTCAGACTGGCGCATTAAATTAAGGTTCACAGAAATTGTGAAATAATTATCAATTTATATTTGAAAAATGCAATTCTTGGGACAAATAGGAAGGTGGTCTTAATTGCCTTAAAATCTATACTCAAAATTAAAGTGGCCTCCAAAATATGGGTACCAATTGTGCTGTTCATTTGTTTAAATTTTGATCATTAAACAAAAGTACCTATTCTAAAGTACAAACTGTGCTTATCTGGGTCACTTATAGAGTAAGCTTTAAACCTAATAGAATGTTAAATTTATCTTGCTTAATGTCATTCTTTAAATTGAGTGAAGAAATTAATTGAGTAATTAAATAATTTATTTTGAAAAATGAATGATCAGAACCATATTTAAGATATTAAAAACGTATTACAATTATAATATAATAGAATATTATTTGAAACTTCTTATCAATGAGTGATAAGAACAGACATATCCATAGCCAAGAACAGACTCACTTACAAAGAAAATTAATACCACAAAAAGGTAATTTCAAAACAATTAGAAAGCATATAATTTTGTCAATTGATAAGTTGATAAAATCTTCATAATCTGGGTATGAATCTGGAAAAATCTAAGTCACATAGAAAACCAAACGAATTTATCAAAATTGTACTCTTGTTCATCACTGATAGGAATATTTTATCTCTATTTAGAGGCAAACTCGTCATCAAAGTCTTATTCATAAACATTTCATTCATTGAAGTAATCAAAACATATTTAACGAAAGCATTGACTTTTAGTCCCAAAACTCTTTTCTCTTAATTTTAATAAAAATGTCTTTTAATGATCAAAACGTATTCAATGGTAGATATGAAACTAATTTTAAAGAATTCAAAGCGTTTGGAGAAGGAAGTACTGGAACTGTTTATGGAGTAAAAGATAACTCAAATAACGAATTTGCCATAAAAGTGATGGAAGTTGAAAGTAAGTACAATTTGTTATTTAATCATTAATCATGGTAAATTATTATGATTAATTCGAATTCGACTTAATTTTTCAGCGGAAACATCAGACTATATAAAAGAGGCAAAAATGATTTCCAGTCTGTCCCCCGATTTTGTTGTCAAATATATTGACTCCTGGATTGAGGAGAAGACTATCGACAGACAAACCATTAAACGGGTCTACATTCAAATGGAATTGTGTCCACAAAATCTCAAAGATCTTATCAATTCGATGGACGATATCACTGATGAGAGATTCAAAACCTATAGATATTTCATTTCGTGCGAACTCTTCAAACAATTGACAGAATGTGTCCATTATTTGCATTCACAGACGCCTCCTATCATTCATAGAGATCTCAAGCCATGGAATGTCCTCATCTCTGATGGAAGTAATGGCAGGTTCTTGAAGTTATGTGACTTTGGATTAGCAAAAATCTACGAGAGGTTAACCAACACTCGAAATGTAGGAACGCAGGGATATATTGCTCCGGAAGTGATCGAATCAAATCATTACAATGAAAGCTCAGATATTTATGGTTTGGCTGTGATTTGTACCGAAATATTTCAGTTCACAATTAAACCAAGAGATATAAAAAAGAGTACTAAACTGTAAGCAATGTGAAGTTTTATTTGAACCATTAATTAATTACATAAACGTTTTTTTAGTTCGGATTATTTACCCGAATATTTTGATGAAGTATTGAGAGAAAGATTTCAACATTTATTGAAAAGCCTTTCGGTTTGCATTACATCTGAAGATTACAATCAAAGACCTAATTGTCAGCAATTGTTGGCTAAAATTAAAGAGTCAGCTCTCGCTAAAAATGAAGTATCAATGGATGAGAACTTTGTAAGGGTTCTCCTCTTCGGGTTTTTAAATCCTTTTATAGGCGGAAAACTTGACTCAAATCAAAGTTAGTGCCAATAAAATGGAAACGAAAGACTTCTTTGAATTTAAAGTATTAACCATTTATTTAAATAATTTTAGTAATTTATGAATTTTACAACTTTATCATGATTAAAGAATTTAAATAAAATTCCATTATTTGATTATTTGTTTAAAACTTATTTTTAAAGATTTGAAAATTTGAAAAATAAAAATCAAATTATTTTCAAATTAAAGAAATGTTTTATTATTTAAAGAAAATGAAATTTTTTTGAATAATAGTTGAAAACTATTGTTTGATAACATCCTCCAGATTAGACACAAAACTCTAAGAACACAGAACAGATCAGAATAAGTAATGGCATCTTTTACGGACAGGGATGAGTGGCGAAAGAAAGTAGAAGCCGATACCAGAAGGTGTATCAGAGGTATTGTAGATACGGAGAATCCTACCGTTGAGTTCGCAGAAATTGCTTGTATTCTTCCCACTACTGAGGAAATCGTGAGGAGTGCCTATACCTGCGCTCAAGACTTTCAAACGCTCAATGATGTGCCCCGAGCTGAAGATGTGCCCGAATGGGTCATATATGGATGGGCCAGTGCTCAATCAGAACAGCCCACTATATCAGGTTTGAGTCATCCCGAATTTCCCGACCCGAACACAGAGAACCTGATGACCAGACGAGAGAATAGAGCATATCTTGTGTCCAGTTTTCTCAGCTTTTACACCCAATTAAAGGAATTGTTGGCTCAAAGAGGTCAGAGTCAAATCATTCAGACCCTCAATAATGAAGGATTTCCCATACAATTCAATATGATTTTTGAGGACTTCCTGCAGAATATTATCGACAAAGTACTGATCATTGCAAATATGTGGGCACTCACTATATCGGGTGCACTTCAATGGGGGACAGCTGTGTCTGTACGTCGAAGTCGATCACCATCAGTACGCAGATCACCATCACCATTACCATCACCATTACCATCACCATTAAGGAGTACAACACCACCTTTAACAAGAAGAAGAAAAAGGTTTGATGTAACTCCAGTTCCTTCAGGACCATCACCAAAAAGAATAAAAAAGTCACCTCTATCTGGAACGGGTCTGACTCAGGAAGAAAAAGCATTTATTAATGCTGACAATGATTATTGGACCGGTGCTGCTCCTAGTGCTGGTCCTAGTGCTGGTGTTGATTCTCAATTGAATGTGGACGTGAGTAAATGGCTGGACACTATCAGTTCTCCCAGTTCACCATCAAGATTGTCACCACCTCCTAATGTGCCCCCACCCATACTCATACCCTTTGACACTCCCCCTGACAGTGAAGAAGAAGATGAGTTCATAGGTGCAGAAAGAGATGCATACTCTGGCAGTAGGTCACGATCAGTGACTCCTCCACCTTATTCTCCTCACTCAAGAAGATCCCCACAATCTTCAAAAAGTTCATTACATATACCACTTCCCCCCGTTATGTCTCCATCAGTGCGCAGAACGTCAGCCGACAGTTTAGAAGCATATTTAGATTCAACGTATGGAAGGATAAAATCTCCGCCACGCTTTTCTTCGGGATCTTCAGTAGCTTCAGGTGCTACAGTACCATTAGATCTCAGAGTACCGCACAGTAGATCTGGTAGCCGATCACCATCAGGAAGAAAAGGAACTGATGTACTTCCAGAACCATCACCAAAAAGAAAACAAAAGGCACTCGAAAAAGAATTGAATCTTACTCAACAAGAAATTGATTTCCTTTTTCACGACAAAGCTGGTCAGCCACCTAAACCTGATATGAGTCTTACGGACTCAGAAATACGAATGATCTTTGAAGCAGAAGAAGCTGATAAAGGTCAAGATGCTGCTATTCCAGTTGAACCTGATAGAGGTCCACCACAGCCATCACAGCCACCACAGCCACAGACTATGGAAGATATGAGGAATGAAGTATTAGATATTATTACTCCATATATGGACGATACGATGTTGTTGGGACACTTTTCGTCAGTCATTCCGAGCGCTCGTCTATTTATTCTGAGTATAATAGGAGAAATTAATCCGAAACTAATGCCAGAAATACCTACTCCTGAGAATCTTATGGCACTCATCCGTCGGTACAAAACAGAAATTGACAAAATACCATACAATGAGTCGAGTAGGGAAAGGGATTGGTTTCTTCAGAAAATTCGGTGTTTGAATCGACTCCTGAACAGCTCCAATGACAGAGCGCTCCTCACAATGGATTTGATTCAATTGAGTGCTGATTTGTTAGCCGTCGCACAAAATTCAGAGGACAATATTGGGGCGCAATTGGTTGAAAAGGGGGTAATTACTGGGATAGGCCCTAGTCTCAGGAAAGCGTTGAGCCTATTATCTGATCATATCTATAGGTTGGCCCACAAATGGGCGAAGACTATTCAGATATTACGATCGCCATCAGTATTCAGGTCCTCATCCAGTAGTAGTGAATCGGGTTCGAGTGGAAGGTCTGTCACCGGATCAAGAAGACGTCGGAGTAGAAGATCGCGCTCGAGTGGAAGGTCTGGCAGCCGATCAAGAAGTATTCCGAGAAGTAGACATTCTTCAGGTGCAAGAAGTCTACATACGGGTCTTTCTTCAACTTCAAGTGAATCGGGTTCGAGTGGAAGGTCTGGCAGCGGATCAAGAAGTATTCCGAGAAGTAGATACCACTCGAGTGGAAGTGGGTCATCCAGTGGGTCATCCACTAGTTTTAGATTATCCAGAGGAAGTGCATCACCTGAAAGTGGAGAACAATCTTCAGTTGCAGGAAGTCTACATACGGGTCTTACTTCAACTTCAAGTGAATCGGAGTAATGTTTTCGTTGACAAACATTTGAAAAATTATCCAAAGATTTGAGAAATAAAAATCAGTTCTTAAATGAAAAACTGAATGAATTATGATATGAAACTAATGGTAAATTACTTATCAATCGGTAAGTTAGTTAATCTATTGTTTGTCTATTAAGATAATTATCAAATTTATTAATTGAAGGGAAATATTAATTTATTGTAATATTGACCAAAATTGTTTGAAAGTAAATTATCGAGGATTTATTGGAATAAAATGATCGCAATTTACTTAATTTCAAAATAAATTCATTTTCACTCAATTATTAACATTAACTTTATTATCAATAATTAATCATATTTTGGGATAATTGAGTGAATTTGAGTGACTTCTAAATTACTTATGACTTTAATCATGTTTAGAAATTTTAAATAAAATTCCATTATTTGATTCGAGTTTCAAAAATAACTTTAAAAGATAAATTTTAAAACAAATTATTTTCAAATTCAAGAAATGTTTTGTCATTTATTGAAAATGAAAAAATATTTTCAATGAAAGTTAAAAAGTATTGTTTGACAACATTTTACAGAACAGGTTAAAAGCTATAAGAGCACAGAATAGATCAGGATAAGTTATGGCATCTTTTGTGGACAGGGATCAGTGGCGAGAGAAAGTAGAAGACGAGACCAAAGAATATATTAAAGGTATTTTAGAGGAAATCAGTCCTAACCCTGATTTCATAGAAATTGATTGCATTCTTCCCACTACTGAGGAAATCGTAAGGAGTGCCTATACCTGTGCTCAAGACTTTCAAACACTCAATGATGTGCCCCGAGCTGAAGATGTGCCCGAATGGGTCATATATGGATGGGCCAGTCCTCAATCAGAACAGCCCACTTTGAGTTATCCCGAATTTCCCGATGGGAACATAGGGCAGTCAGACAACATACTGACCAATCGGGAGAATAGAGCATATCTTGTGTCCATTTATCTCTGTTTTTACACAAAATTAAAGGAATTGTTGGCTCAAAGAGATGAGAGTCATATTATTCAGACCCTCAATGAAGAGGGATTTCCCATACAATTCAATATGATTTTTGAGGACTTTTTGCAGGCGATTATCGATAAAATACTGATTACTGCAAATATGTGGGCACTCACTATATCTGGTCCACTTCAATGGGAGACAGCTGCTTCTGCACGTCGAAGTCGATCACCATCAGTACGTAGATCACCATCACCATTTAGATCACCATCTATACGCAGATCACCAGATGCTGACGGTAAAGAATCTGATTCTGAATTGAATCAAATGCTGAACAATCTCAGTCCTGATAGTTTAATATCAGAATCAGGAATGTCAACCCCCACTTATGAGCCCATCACCATTGAACAACAAGATCAGTTTTCAAATATTGAGAGTTTAGAAGAAGCGTATTTAGATTCAAAGTATGGAAAGATAAAATCTCCTCCGCCTTATTCTCCGGGAGGATCCTCACAATCTTCAGAAAGTTCACCATATCTTCCACTACCGCGCGTTATGTCTCCATCAGTATACAGATCTCCATCAGTACCCGTATCACCAGTTGAAAGATTAGAAGCATATTTAGATTCAACGTATGGAAGGATAAGAACTCCTCCAGCTTTTTCTTCTGCATCTTCAGGATCTTCAGAAAATATATTAGATCTGTCACAACCGCCCGTTAGATCTGGCAGTAGATCACCGCCAGGAAGAAATGGACGGAAATCGGGCGAAGAATATTGATCGGTCATAACCCCCCAGTATGGTAGTAGACCACCGTTTCCTGTTAACTTAGATCATGGAAAAGGACAGACATCGAAATATTTTAAAAGATTTGCGAAATAAAAATCAGTCCTTAAATGAAAAGTAAATAATAGAATGAAAAAGAGGTAAATTTATGAGTGACTTATCAAATGATAAGTTTATTAATCTATTCTTAAATATCAAAATAATTATCAAATTTATTAATTGAAGAGAAAATTATGAATTTATTATAATATTGACTGAAAATAACAAATAATTATTACAAATTGTTTTAATTAATGAATAGATTTTAAATTGTTTTTTCATAGAATCAATAGAAACGACAAATCGGTTCAGTTTAGAGGCAAAGGATTGCGGATTAAAACCATATTTACATCAAATACTAAAAGTAATTAAACATTAATTGTTTTAATCGATAATAAAATCAGTAATTAATTAATAAATGCATAAATAGTTTGATAGAAATGATTACAAATTGTATTCATATTTTGTGTGAAATACTTTCATCAGTCAAACAGATATCTGGGAGGAAAGGGAAGGGAAGGGAAAGGCATTCAACCGAATTGATTGAGAATAATATAAAAGGTTTTGATTTGATTTTTAATTAATAATTGAAATAAAAATAATTATTTAATAATTAATTAGTAATTCATTAATGGCTTCGAAGTGTTTGGCGAACGAAAGAAAAGGAAGTTATGTTTCAAATCGATTTGTGAGTCATTGTATTGAGTCGGAGATGACTGCGATGAATGTTTGCCACTACTGGTAGCCGATGAACTGTTCGTACACGAAGAGGACATCGATGAGGAACGGGAGCGGAGGGAATCGCCATTAGATATACGTCGAGGGAGTGTTCCTTCCATTTTGCTATAAGTGGTCTCCGGTTCTGAATATTTATTCACAAAATTAGTCATAATTTCAATGAATTTCTGTATTTTTCAAACAGACCTTTGATCGGAGTCTCGTCATAGAGGGAACCGGGAGTTCTTGGCTTTATATACATCGGAGCTCTTGACGGGGAGGGCGACGGGATTGGCATCTGGTATTCGGCGACCGCCTCCCAGGTTGTGAAGTCGTGGACAGCCTGTTCCAACTGTTTTGCCCATAACTTAATGTCTACTAAACCGGAGGTGTCGTTACTCAGAACATAGCACTTGTCGTCTGTAGTGATGGTCAGTGCGTTTGAACCGGAATTTATTTTAGTTTTCTTATTTAAAGGGATAACCAAATCGGGGTCAACGCTGTCGAACCGCTTTCTTGAGCTATAGCCCGAACCGGAGCTGTTCCTGTCGTGTCTCTTAGACCAGAGCCTCACCTGAAAGTTCCTCAGAGACGCCCAATAAGTGGACTCAATCTTCTGGGCCCTAACCGTCGCCTCTTTTACTTTCAAATAACCGGAAATACGTTCGACGTTTTGACAGTCGGGTTGTACTGCGAGACGACAACAGAAGTGTCCAAACAGTGGTAACTGTGAGTTACGATTCTCCAGATTCTCTATCAATAGGTCGTGCGTTTTAATGGCGTCGGACGCGTCCTTCAGTCTGAGGGTCGCCGTCGCAACCAAATGAAACTTTGGACCACTTTTTCAAAGATAATTCAATTAATATTTGATTACAAAATGAATTGATTTAATGAAATACTTTTCTGATTCCAAGTCGTCTTTGACAGCGGCCGCCAATTTGCGGCCCAAAGTCTTCGAGACTGACGTCGATATCTTTTTCGACAATTTTCTTGGCGTTGAGGCGATGCTGAGGTCGTCGTGAAGTACTCGCGAATAGACTTCTAATTTGAACTCAAAGTCGGGCGGAATGTTAGCGAAGACACAGATGTCGTCAAACGAGATGTCAGTCGTACTTCTGTCGACATTCGTAACCATAATTGTGTCGTAGATCTCAGTTCCGATTTTCAAAAGACAAAACACAGCGAATCTCCGGTAATCGCCTTTGTTTTTGAAGTGATCCGTGTCTTTCCATATCAATGGCATTCGGATATCTAATTAATGGTAATCATAATCAATGGTTAGTTGTCTTTCTTAGACTGGATTTAATAAAATGGTATAAATTTAGTCAATTTATTATCAAAAACATTTTAATTGACTCTTTATTTGCTGGAAATGACTCTCTATTGAGATATTTATACAGTTTTTAAGAGAAAACATTAGATTTTGTTATTATTTTGGCATTAATTCGAGTTTTTGTTGTTTTGTTTCCTTAAATAAGAGTTAAGACTTGAATTAAGGCTAACTATCGCTTAAATTAAAGTAAATCTGAGTTTAAAACAGAATTATTGAGTAATTCTAAGATTACTCTAATTCAAAGATAAATGAAAGTCAGCGGAAACTCTTTGCAAAGAACAGATTCAAGTGATAGATAAGACGAATCAATTAGTTTTAGTCGTTTTGCTGTCTCTTCACTTATCTTTTTGATTCTGTCTTTGTCTCATCACTTGTTTGAAAAGCACAGCATTTGTTATATTTTAAACTCAGGAATAATCTGATTGTCTCTCATTATTCTCTTCCTATTTCTCTGAAGACATCTATTTTTTGTCTCAAATAATATGTTCTTTGAAAACATTATTCCGTTTTCATCAGAGATGATAACTAAGGAAAACAATAGCAAACCATAGCGTATCGGAACTCCAGTCTTAGAATTACGCTTTCATTTGCTTTTTTTCTTCTGAAGACATAACTTAAATGACATAAGTCTTGAGAAAAAAGTTAGTTCTGTTCTCTGGGATGAGTTGAGGCCACAGACACTCAACTAAATTACACCACGAATTAGTTCCTCGACTTAAAAGAGAGACAAAATCCTATTTTCACTAATGATTTGGTTGTTTTTGTAACCGAATGATCGATCAAATGGTGTTTTGTTTGACATAACTCTAATGTTTTGTTTACTGTGACTTCAAATGACTTTTTGTGGGAAAAAAAATTTTCCAAATTATACCTCAAATACTGTCTGAGGGGACAGAATTGCAAATTGTTTGGCCTCTCAGTCTTATAGACACTGAATAAATAATATCCGGAGAGGAAATCATTCATATTCTTTTCCATAGAAAATATTCTGTGCAATAATTTCCAATACATTGAGTGAGAAAAACAAAAGATATGTTTTTCAATAAATTGTCGTAAATTTAATTTTGAACTTCAATTTCTTATAAACCATATGCTGTGCGAAATGTTTTTAAGAAATCCTATTTTGACGTTTATATTGAAATCTCATGAAATCACACTATATTTCGATTAAAAATAGGAAATGAGTGTAAAAACTGAGCCGACATTGAAATAAACCACAAAAAGTCATTTTTAATACACATCTAAGCCTTGAGAACAACACAATGAGAATAAAAATGGGTATAAAAAGCCTGAAATGTATTCAACTATTCTTCAAAACACCGACGAAATGGTTCATCAAATTTATTGTTCAAAATTTCGGTTAAATATTGTTTTGTATTTCAGGAAAAAATCATTTCATAAGAATATCTATTTCTGTAAACAGTTTTGTATTGTCCGCCAAAACAATCGGTTTTCCCCTAAAAATTCATTTCAAATAAGAATATAAGAAATCATTGTTTTGTCACTAAATCTGAAGAATTGGTTGAAAGGTTTGAATTGTTTTTCTTTGGGAACAAGTCTTATGTGAAAACCAAAGAAAAGTTTCAAAAATCAACAAATGATTGACTTTTTTGCGGTTAGGAAAGGGTTTTATGGACAGAATGAAAAGGAAGCAAACATTTTGCTCTGATATTTGTTTTTGAAGTTAGCCTTCAGTTAATAATTTGTTCTAAAATTTTAGTCAAACTTTTTGTTTGATATGTTTTTAATTGGATTTTAGTTTTGTTTTATAAGGAATGAAAGTTTTTCCAACATTTTTGGCATTTTTACCATAATTTCCATACAATTAAAGGGTTTTTCAAATGTTTTTTGAAAATTAGATTAATTTTATGCAAAAAAATCTGTTGAAAGACTACTCACCAGAAACAGAAACCTTTGCTTTTCCGCCGTCGCCTTTCGATGTCTGGTATTTCCTATTTTGAATATAAGACGGATAAGTTTGAGATCGGATTTCAACATAGATCTGATTCATTGAGAAATTGCTCTGATTTTTGTCTTAAAACATGAATTATTAAAAAAGATTTTCATTCATTAGTTTTGTTTAATCTGAATATCTCTCCAAATGTGGTAATAAACTGAATGACCGAAAGTACTTCCGATTAAATACTGAACTAAAGGAAAGTTTTAAACAAATTTTTCACTCAAACTCTGATCTCAATTAAAAATTATTAAAATTCAAAACATATTTATCTAACGTCTGATTACACGATAGAAAACCATTTGTTATACAAGAAAATGGTTTAACAAATGTTTCAAATGTCAAAAACCAAAGAAAATTAATTGTTTTGAATGAGAGCTCAATACTAATAATCAGTAATTAAATCATAAAAAGGGTTTTATTTTCAAAATTGATTTTTCAATTAATTACTTCGATTATAGATTAGAGAATTCAGAGCACAGGAGAGATAACTCTTTAGGTAACCCCACTGTTCCGAACAGATAATCGCTTTTAAGCCTTTATTCAAAATCTAGTAATAAATTCAATAAAATAAAATAAAAGTCTATTAATCCGTCATTTAATTGATTATCAAAATTCATGTTTTAATTATAGATTATTTGAAACTTTTATAGAATTCTTGATTTATTAACTCATCCGAACAAAAAGATAACTGAATTCAATTAATTTTAATAAATATCTGAACCCAATTGAATCATAAAATTCAGGGCTGAACAGAGGCTGTAGTAATTTGTTTAGAGAAATAGCTATTTAAAGGGATGATCAAGAAATTCAATTATTCAAATAGAGTTAACATTGAATATTCAGGCGGTTCTCCTCAATTATCTTAAGAAATGATTGATCATGGTGATTTTTTAGAATCATTGCTCACATTTTAATATCTTCTTTTGTATTGTGCTGTCTTTCGGCGGTCTTTCTTCTTTGCAATTCATGCATATATGCGACCATACGTTCATTGGAGGTTAGAAGAGATTTTGCCGCCTCCAGGGTCTGGTTCGAGTGTTTGCAGGCGGCCAACAGCTTGGTTGTCCCCTCACGCATCTTGATCTCGAGGTCAATCTTCTGTTCCAAATCATATTCCTATTGAATAATCAAAAATTATTATTAATATAATTTAATTACGAAAATAATAATAATATTAACTGCTATTTAATGAACAGAATATACTGTATATTGAATTCAATTACGAATAAACTTAAGGAAAGAAAACAAGATTTTCGGCTAAAATTAAGAGCAATAAAAGGCAGAGAAATGTTAAGCGAAAAAACAAATTAAGAAGTTTTTACAAATGTATGGAATAATTATCATATAAATCATGAATTAGATGTCTTTCCTATCAATTGAATGCCGTCTTATGGCCAGAAACCCACAGACATTAGGGATTGGATTTCAATTAACAGTGGATTTACTTCTTTTGATTTATTATTATTATTGAGTTAAACATTATATTAGACTCAACTATCAAAAAACTGGAAAGAATTCCTCTCAATATAATTCTTAATAATGTTTTCCCTATTGAATTCCTATTTAATTTTGCTCTCCAATAGATGTGGAGGAATGTCTTCAAAATGACTTTATAGTTAAGTCATTGAAGACAACGAACTCTCATCTCATAGTTAATGAACTTCTTCTAACTCTTTCTCAATAGTACTGCAATTATTGTTAAAACTATTTATTTCGCTTCCAATCTATGTTTAGCTGTAAATTATCTCAAACCTATTCGTGTGAAATAATTATAATGATTTCTAATAGACTTTCAATGCCTTCAAATGAATATAATTACGAGAGACTCATGTCTTTAGACTTATTTAGAAGAAGACTTTCAACATAGTAGTGATCTATCATTCAATTTATGCAAATTTCCCTTAATTTTTGAAAAAAATCAATTATTACAGAAAGTTGTGAACTTGTGAAATGGTATTCTTCATAAAAGAAATATTCAAATTAAGTTACTTTACTTAAATAATATGAGAAAAACAATGAAAAGCAACTGAAAAACAAAAACTTCGCTCAAACTTGTAATCAATAAATTGTCTGACATTTGAAAACAAAAACAATGAAAAAATTATATAATTTATACCAAAAGAAGAGCCAATTGTTTACTGAAAAAAAAGTTTGACTCTATTTTAAGATATGATAAACAACACGACTTTTGCCTTTTTTTCCAGAACCTGAGCTCATTCTCCATATTATGGTAATTAGCAACTGATAAATATACCTTGTTCATTTGCATACATCACAGCTGAGTAATTGAATATATCGTGAAGTTTGAAAGTTTTGATTAAATTGATAGAAAAATTGAGGCAATCGATTGATTACACGAAATATTACATCAAATTTCTATAAAAAGATTTTTGTTTTATGAGAAAATTCATGAATAATTAAATCGAGTTTTTGAAAGCAAAAACAAGCTGCAAATGCAGCGTGAATTTTTCTTCCACAATTAAGCAAGGCAAATTCCCATAAATCACAAAAAAATAAATTGAAAAAAGTGCCAAAAAACGTACTTTTACTGAGTATTTCCGCAATTTTCGTGAAATATACTCTAAAATGAAATTAATTCTAAAATTTTTTTATTTCAGAAAAAAATCTAAATTAAAACAAAGTTTTCTCAGAAATAAATGGTAAGTGTTATGTATCACACATTGGGGTCAGTCCTCATGAATGTTAGTCTCACTCTTAAAAAGACATTCGTTATGGTGTGAAGTGTGAAAGTTGTGGAATAATCAGCAAAAATGTTACGATATTATTGTAATTACAAAAAACCTCTTCAGCAGAAAGTCATACAATTCTGGGCTAAAAATAATTTCTAATTTCAACCGAGAGATCAGAATTGAGATTCTCTTCGCTCAGCCTATTGTAGAGGAACAGACATCAGGTCTCGACCCCTCGTCTCATGTCTTGTACCCAATGATTAACTTAATTATATTTATCCCAAACTTTTTATTTTAGATATATTTTTAAGACAATAAGAGAGAGAAGACATGAGAGAGAAATAAATCATTAATTTTCTAAAACAGATATTAAAACAAAAGACTGAATAAAAAGACGTGTTTTTCGGGTTTTTGTTTTCGGCATTTAATATGAAATTTCATTATTTAAAGTAAATTATATTCAATTCACTAATGAAATCACGAATGAAATACTTTCGACCGAAAAAACAATAACTAATGTCTTGAATAATAATAATTACAATAAATTTTCTTCGGTTTCTATTAAACCAATTAATTAAATAACAACTTCTTCTCGGATTTAAACGAAAAAATTTTATTTTTGTTTTTGATTTTCAAATTTATATTTAAATCCAATTAATGACTGAATTTTCAATTAATTGTATTACTGGTGCATTAAAATCAAATTAAAGTCTAATTTAAAAGTTGGATAAAATTGATTAAACCAATCGATAGATAGATAGACAGGTCATCATTGATAAGGGCTCTGACATTGAAGTATTGGATGCATTGGAACCGATCATTGATTTTATGGGAAAGAAATTATTTTTATTTAAAAATCAATTACAATAATAGACAAGTGTTTGAAAAATTCATTCAATTGTAATCAATTGAAATTAATGGATGAAAAGCGTTACCCAACACCTAAGCCTAACACTCAGTTCTCTTGGGCACAGAATAATGACTGTATTCGGGGTTAATAAACTATATTTAAGACTAGATTTGAATATTATTCGTGCGATCGATAAGAATTTCAAAGTGAAAAATACGATAATTTTCTTACCATTTATGGGAAAAACAATACTTTTGTTTCAGTAAATCAAAGAAAGAGATTAAAAGTCGTAATAAATAGCAATAAATTAATTACAAATACACAGGAATTGGATTAAAAAACACATAAATAAGACATTTCTGATTAAATTCTCACTGATAACTCTTTTTGAGCAACACTTCATACACTGGTTATATGATATGTCAATATTTGTGACTTTAATCCAAAGAGTTGTCACCAATTAAACTGTTAAACAACTGATAATTTGTGGCAAATAAAACAGAATCACATTCAAAGTCAATCAAAAACTTGTATTTCGTAGTGAATGAGAAAAACACAAATCATTTGACTTAAAACAGGAAAACACTTTACTTAACACACATTTCTTGGGATAAGAAACCGTTCAGAAGTGATTTCCTAATAACCATTTGTTGAGTTAATTATAATATCAGATGTTTTTTGACATTCAATACCGACTGATTGGGCTTTGGCTCAACGGCACAGGCAGTAAAGAAACGCATTGTCTACACATTGTATATGGATATGATATTTGAAGTGAGGACTACATCGAAGTCTTTTTTTTATTAGGAAAGGCTTCACATTTGACTAAACCTAACCATTAATGGCTCACACATTAAATAAGTGTTATTTTGCGAAAGGAATGAACAGTCATTTCATACCAAAAATATACCGGTATTTGTCTGACTCGACATCTAATATAAGGAGGAATGTAACGGTGGGGCAGATAAGAGAGGAGTGGATCTGTTAATTACATTAATGAACTTCAAAGAGATATCAATAGAAAGACAGAGAGGAGTGAAACGACAGATTCAAAACCGGATTCCTATTGAGTAATAAAATTGATTTCAAGAAAATCAGTCAAAAATAATAAGTATTTGATTTCTAACAAACTGTTAGATGAAAATATGATTATCCAAGAGTTGACAAAATTCAATGAAAAAGTGGTTTTCAATAGAAATATGTATTGAAATCTGATTGAAATAATCGTAAACCTATTAGATATTGAATTCTTGTGACAATAGGTTTTCCTAAAACTTGAATTTGAAGTTCAAATGACAGCAAAACTATACAAAAGACTAAACAAAACAAAAATATTTGATTCAAAATAAAGGAAATTCTTTTCTCTTTTTTTATTTTGATTTTCAGTTATGTTTTTGTTCAGTCATTTGAAAGGATCTTTTGGTTGAATAATAAACACCAATAGTAATGACGGCTGTTCTCAAGTCTCGGTTCAATGTCTAAACACTTGTCTTCAAAAACAATTGTCTAAGATTTTCAACGATAATAGACTTGAAAGATGATATAATTTTTTCTTCTCCATTGAAGGACAGGAAGAATCTTAAATATTTCCACTATTACTAAGACATAAGAACCCTTGACTTTGAATTGGTTTAGAAGTGATTATTGAGAAATCCAAAAAAGTTCACCAGTTTATCAAGTTTTCAATGATCAACAAATGGATCAAATAGAAGCAGTGATTAAGTGGTGGCTAAGCTCAGGCAAAATTGTCTTAAACAGAAGAAAGAGAAAGAACTGAATTAATTTTTAGTCATCAAAGTGGGCGTCAATACAAGCAAAGAGTAAACAAGGATCAAAAAACAAATAATGAGTGACTTTCAAGGCCTTTATATTTAACTTTTTGCTGGAATATTCTCATTTGCAGTGATTTGAGCCATAAATAAGTCGTCCCTTCTTAACAAAAATATGATGTAATGATCCCAAAGAAAGGCAATACTGAGTATAAATGTTTTTGATGTGACTAATAATAATCAGCTCTTAAAACACCCATTCATTTATCGGTACTTTTATTGTTGAGTACTTAAAACCTTTTATTTTAAGTCACAAACAGTTTTGTTTACTCACGTCTGAAGAATTTTTGCGAAACGCTATCATTAATACCCGGTTTAGTGATGTAAGTGATGTAAATCCCTATTAATACCCATTTAGTTATTAATTGTGGCGATCCTTCTCCGCCTCAGACACACAATCGTGAAGTTTATACTACTATTTTCAGGTGATATTCAGACCTCAATTTACTAAAACAATCGTAATATGTATTTGAAGCACAACATAACTCTTAGCACTCATCACGATATCATATCTCTTAAACTATAACTTAAACTTAATGTTAATTCTTTTGAATCTTAATTATTGAGTTTAATCTCATTTTATGTGCTTTTTATGCCTTTTTATATACAGTTATATACCTTCCGATTATTAGTGCAGTAAATGAGTCAATGATTTTAAGCCCCCATTAAACAACTTAATTGTATTAGCGGTGGAAGAATATCCGCTCCAGTTTTCACCTTGCTTATCAATTGAGAGCGACCAAACTACAGTGAAAACTAAGAACATTTGACATTCAAGAGGTTAACCCAGTATTGAATCACTCGGTAAATGTTGAAAACAAGTGATACGGAAACTAAAAACAAATTTCTGGCTAATATTTTGAGCGCCGATTGCTTAGAGATAATTAAATTATTATTAGTTTTCAAACACTTTATGTATTAATCAGAAAACAATTGCCTTTAATTTCTTGATGAAAGTAAAGTCAAATCTAATCTATTGCTCAAAATCTTTGGGAAACAAACAAAAAACTGAACCAAAGTTTAAGGACTGGGCCCTCAAACTGTGAAATACCATTTGAATGTCAATTTTATTTTATATTGACTGTAACAGTTGGCTCTTAGACTAATAAATGGTCTTTCATTGCAAGAATAGAAAGACTATACTCCTATATCCAACGATAAAAAAGAAAAATATCTTCCAATAATCTGCAATAAAATCAAAGCCTTTATTACTTGATATACGATATTAAATATAATTCGTATGAAAATAAATAATGGAATCGATAGGGGATCTCATTATTAGATCAGTTTTCAAGATATTCTACTTTTAAGTATTAAATATAAGTTTGAATTATAAACACTTTTAGAATAATAGCAGAGAATAGCACAGCATAAGCAGTGTATATGATGTGCTGTTTTATTGCAATTTTAAATATCATCTCTAATATAATACTAGACTTTCGAAGAACTGGATTGGATTGGCATCAGCTGAGAGAAAGAGAGGAGACTGCTATCAGCCCACACATCCATGAAATGTCAAGGAGTCTGTGCTATAATTGATGTACTGGAGATACAATTGTATATTAAGAGCACATCCCAACTACGGATGTGATATACGATACTCATCGATGAACTGTAGCAACAGTCAGAGGAGTCGGAGATGAAGACAAAAGTCAAAGGTTTTTATTGGACGCGAGGCTTAAGAAATGTTAGAAGTGTCTGTGGCTGGAGATAAGGCTTCCGGTCCTCTTTGGGGTCAGACCCAAAGCAAACGATGCACGTGTGCACACATGAGAGGGGAGAGCGTTCGCAGAGAAAATTGTTTTCTTGGATCATATGTTGATTTGAGAGAAGTCTAACTATAAGAAAACCAATTGATCTCTGCCTAAACTAAGTCCTCGTTTTTATGGTGTGCTGTTTGTTGGGTGGGATTGAAGTCGAAAAACAAATGGTTTTTAAAAGCATTTTCACAGAAGAAAAACAAATCAATAGTTTTTCTAAAATGAAAGAAATGTTTCCCGAAATTCGTTTCAGACTTTTTTCAAGAAAAACAATAAATAAATTCAATAAAGAATTGAATGAAAAAACAAATCAAAAGTCATTGTCTTATAATTGATTCTCGATTCAAGTTCAGACTGTTTTTCACATTATATTCAATTGTCTGATAGTTTAAGTGACTTTAGTATTGATTAATAGTGTTTCGCAAAATCAAAATTAAATCCATCACTCATTTCGAGTACAAAGAAGTGGACAGACGTTTGGGATTGAGAGGAAAAGCGTTAAACACGAGGAAACCTATTTTTAACTCAACAAAAGTTATCATTAAAGTCATGAATAAGTCCTTTATTTCAGATCTCAAATTCAATTTCCTATTGGAGTGAAAACATCTTCAAAAGTCAAACCATTTTTTTCTATTTTCAAAATCACAGTCAAAGAGGGAACACATTTCTGGCTTTTCTCACACTTAATAAATACAAGACTTAATCAATGTCTAGAAGTCAATGTCTCGTCTCATTTATTGCAAGACTATATTATACTATATTTCTCTTTCTTATACAATATTAGCAAATAATTTGGTCTCAAATTTCCCGATATTTTCGACGCCAATAATGAATAGTTTTTTCTCTCAAAAAATATGTTTTCAAATAATAATGATTTATATTTTACATCAAAATTGATTATTCCGTTGAAAAAGTGGATTCTGTGTTAGTATTTCGATGAGTGGGCGCCCATATCGGGTGGGAATAAAAAATTACATAAACCAGAGATCATTTTGGACTCAGAGATGCTCATCGATAAGAGATGGTAAGGCTTTAATTCGAGGTTAAGCCCTCCCTTTAAACATCTTGAGTATGAGTTATGATATTTCATCTCTAGATTAAAAAACTCGAATAGTTTTAAACGGCTTTGAAATCAAAGTAAAAGCTTTTTAATCAAAAATAACGAAAAAATTTCAACAATTTTTTAATGAATTTCTTATTAATTCAAAACCACTGATGAGATCATATTCTATGAAGACTTCACTTCAATGATTACTATTGAATACACAAACATTTGATTATAATATGAAATTTGAATTTAAAATTTCGATTTTTAGCAACAATTTGTTCGCCCATTACGTCATGGGTTTTGATTTTTCAGTTAAAAGTCGTGGCTTTTTATTTGTGAATAAATTCAATGATAGATAAAATTGTTTTTATGAAATTCAAAGCATAAGAAAAATGTTTTCTTGGTTTTTGAATTTCAATTGTATTTTAAAAATATTGTAAAATAATTTTCCAACAAATTAGGCGAACATTTAGTCCCTTATGTCGTGACTAATAAAACATAATTCTGTTTGAAATTCATTTTTCATTTAATAAAATCAATTAAAATCATTTCAAAGCAAAGATTATGGTCTCAAACACATTGTCTAAAATCTTGAAACACCTGTCGTTACACTCATATGAATATCGTATTCAATAACACATTCTTGAAATGCATTCAATTTCTTGACTAATATTCAGTAAAATCATTAAAACTTTTAATTTATTGAAATTAAAGACATTTTATTGAATCAAATGATTCTTTAAAAACTAAAAACTAATTATTGAGATATTAAACGAACAAAAAACATGGAAAATAAATTCACGAATTACTGGCGCGAAAAATATGAATAATATACCCAGCAATTCGACTGGAACTATAGATAACATTTACGGATATTAGCAATGACTTTCACACATGAATTGATTATCTAAGAATTGATTGTTCAACAATTGTTTGCTTCTGAACTCAACTTTCAAAGGTCTCTCTCTCTCTCTCTCTCTCTCTCTCTCTCTCTCTCTCTCTCTCTCTCTCTCTCTCAAGAATACAGACAAAAGAGCACAGAATAAGACATTCAGTTGTGGGAGAAAATTAGAATTACAAAGAAGTAGATAACTCTCCACAAAATGACCTTAACTTATATAATCAGTTATTTAATTTGAAATTCTTATTGAAAAAAGTGGTGTTTCTTATGCTGTGCTGTTTCTCGACCTTCAACTTCATTCCAAAAACTATATTTAATATACAGTTTTGTCGGAAAAAAAGATTTATTATTGAATAAACATTTCATAAGTTGTATAAGTGATGAGCATTTGTAGGGAACTGAAGGGAATGGCGTATATTTTTGGCCAATATTTCAATGAAAACTAAGAAAAATTATAACCAAATAAGGCTTTCGTTATAAAAATGAATATAAAACAGATTTTTATAGCATTTTTTGGGCACAAAAACATCGATTCATTTAATTATGACTGAGAGAGGAATCCAATTAAAAGCCAATTATCATTGATTTGATATCTACAGTGGATATCATGATATAATCCAGGCATATACGGGCACATAATTAATCAAAATAATCTGATATAAATGATTACGTGAAAGATGTGCCTACAATCTGGAGGTCTTCTCTGCAATCAGGACAGTCTTAATAAGAGAATAATGAGATACTCTTTTAATAGACATAAATATTTAAAACTAATAATTATATTTGACTTTGAATTTGTCGGACATATATCTGATTACATAATAAAAAGATTAGAACTCTTCGAGCCTTTAGGACAGCATAAGTCATAACAATTTAAGAGAAGAGAGAAGCGATTAAACGATTAAAATGTTATTCAATTTAAAAGATAATAGGATTTTAGACAAAATAATTTCATCCATCAATTAGTGGAGGAATTTATTGCTGGTTTCAAATCGCATGAGAACTACTTTTTAAGGGTTTTTAAGTTTTTGGCCTAAATTTAGGAAATTCTGTTTGAAATCAGTCGACTCTTAATTCTGGTTCTCATCTCATTGAGAGGGAGGGAGATGACTGTTTTCAGGGTTAAAAATAAGTTCTTCTCTCATGATCTATGAAGTTTTGGAATCAATTAAACGCCTTTTGTATACTATTTTTAAAGTTTTATAATAATTATATAAAAATTTAAACACATTTTGTGTAATAATAACAGACTTCTAACGAATTTTCTCTCACTTCTGAAAACATCTTTTAATTGATGTTTATCTCAAACAACAGATTTAGTTCAGGAATCTATTCATGAATTATTAGAAGAGATGCAAATCTGGCTCTAATCTGACTCTTGGTCTTAATTATTGGAAGATTTAGATAAGAAATCGTTTGAGATCTGAGGGAAATACTCTGAAAAAGTCTAATTAAAGTATAATTTATTTCTTTTTGTTTAAAATTTTGAACAAAAATAATAAATCTTTATTTTTATTGAGAACTCTATGAAAAATTGTTGAATAGATTTCTCGTATTTTTCAGATCTAATGGATATTTTTGAATAATATCTGTCACGAAATGAACATTTCCTGAGGAATAGAAATATTGTTTTCTCCAAAAACATGTCAAACATAAGAACCTAAACAACAAAATGTATTTCTAATTATGTTTTCACAAAAATCTTTATGATTTTGTCGACGAACTAATGCTAGAAACGTTTGTTTTATTTGTTTTTCAATAAAATATTTTCATAAATAAAATCTTTTACTGACTTTAATAGCATTTCACTGAACTCTACGTTCAAAATCTTTTCTAAAGATTTTTTCGGTAAAACTTTTCTTAAGAGATAAGAAAATAAAGGATAAAGATTGAGAACTTTCTTCAGAAGAATAAATGCCATTGTCTCAGATCCACACATCATAAGAGAGGGACATACAGTTCAATCATTCAAATAGTATTTTAAAGACATGAGTGAGAAATGAAATCATTTTTTCTATTCATTTAAATTCAAAGCAAATATAATAGACTTCTTTTCCGAACTGAAGATAAGATCGAAATCTCTTCCGAAAGGAAAACAATTTTTCATTTGATATATAATTAAAACTTTTATTTCTCATACAAAATGAGTCGGAATATGGAAATCATTTGTCTCTCTCTTATTATTGGCCCTGAAATTGAGTTTTCATTTAATTAGTTGCGTTTAAAAAACGGAGGGAAAGGAAAGGGAGAGACAGAGGCTGCGAATGAATGCTTTATTTGATATGCATTTAAGTGGAGATAACATCAATAAAAATATAGTTTTGTTTAATTTGAGAAAACTTTCACTTCAAAGGACTTCTTGTGATAACATTTGCTCTTCTTTAAGAAAAATGTCTTTACTTAAACTCAGACTAACATCTCGTGATATCATTCGGTATTTATACCAATAGCTGGGAGTTGTGTCCATCAAAAGACTTGAATTATAGAAAATTTCTTTTTTAGGGACTTTTTTCAGTGAATCCATGAGTGCATCAAAAATCATAACAATCTTTAAGTGTGAGAACACTCCTCACGACTCCTATCGGAGCGGAAATAATCGTTAGGAGTCCTAACATAAGGACAGCACAAACACTTCTTCAATATTTTTAATGATTTTTTTTGTCTCAATTTTCATATGAGTGAAGACAGTCTTTAGTGAGAACTTTGGCGATCAGTTAGAAAAGTATGATATTAGTAGAAAAACTGTAAATATTATTATGGGTTTATTCCTCCCATTGTTCACAACTGAAGTAAAACTAATTAGAAGTCATAAAAAGTCGGACAAAACATAAACTAAAGCATTGAATACAATATTAAACACAAGAAATCATTGTTTTATAAGTTTTTCAGTAATAAAATGAATTTGAAATTCAAAGTAAAACAAAAGAAAAATTGAATTAATATCCAGAGGTGTGTATCAAATAAAATTTAGATAAACAATTAAGATTAGGCACACAGTCTGTGCGGCACAGGCTTTGGAAGAGTTGTTTATGAGGTGAAGTTTCTCCGACTTTTGGCTTTAGATCGAGTATTTTGAGCATAAATTTCATTATTTTTCGATTAAAGTTATGTCGAAAACAACTCTTTTCGTTGATTAATGAAAAACTAACGAAAATTAAGAAAATAATTGAAATAAAAATTAAGTTTAGATAAGAATCTAAAAATAAAATCCATTATTATTTCATTATTTAATTGTGGAAACAATTTTTAGAAAAAATATTATTCTAACTCTTCTATGGGTTATGTCTTTCTCTCCCTCTCCTCCACTCCCAAAACAAATGCAATTTGAAATCAAGAAATGTTTTGAAGACTTTTTTTTAATAAAAACAATGAGAAGTAAGAGTGAAATGAAGAGACATTCAAAACACAGAATTTAATTCACAATTGAAAAGTGATTTTCAGTTCAAACAACTCTTCAGCTTTGAGTGACTCTTAAATTAATTTACTTTTTTCTGTAATCATAACTCAAAATCAAAAGACAACTGAACCTTAAGATGAGAGAGTCCTTGAAGGAGAAGACCCCCAACAACACAAGTGTAACACACTTTTCATTTGAAAACGCAAACGGTTTTCCTTTTTATTCTGTACTCAAAAACTTGGGCCAAAAAAATTCAAATATTTTTAAATAGGATTTGAATTGTTTTCAACGAATGTATGTCTGAACTGTTAGACAACAGTACTATTGAGAGGGAAAAAATCAAAGCCATGGTTTCATTGCCTAAAGAGGCTGTCCTCCTGTGCTGGAAGTGAAATCAAAATGCAATCATGAGATGGAAAGGGCCATCACTTTTGGGCAAACCTCACACATAACTGAGAGCTGAATATAGTTTTTGTTTTTTGGTCATACCATACATGACCTCAAGCTATAAAAGCTACCGAAAGTGAAGAGAAAGGCATCCGTTTTGAAGAGTAGGTCCCAAACTATAAATTATTATTAGCTGTCTATATGTTTGAGGACTGCCTCCGAAAAATGCGTTAAATAAACCGAAAGTTAAGTCAATTAGAGTCTGAAAATGAATACTACTTTTGAATTACAATTGAAATGATTTAATGAGAGAGAGGCTCAACACCGATGTGTTGTCACATAAATTTTGCAGGTTTTAGGCAATGGATTAAAATGAGTAATATTTTTGTGACTAATAATTATTTTCAAGAATTATTTCTGATGAAGAATTCCAATCACAAGTCAAGGACAGGACAGTACTAATGCCTTCAAACACATTATTCAGGTCTTCAGACCGATGTTTGAGAAGTCTGTGCAGTCATTGGATTTTAAAATTGAAATAATCTAATGGTTAGATCAAAACCAAAAGTATCCAGTTTAAATTTATTAGAGAAAATCCCAGATTTAATTGGATTCGGAACTTACAGGAATGAACTAGTTCACTTAAGATAAAGGTTGTTGAAATTTATTGATTCCATATCTCTTTCAATTAAAACAAGTAATTAGAAGTTTGATCCAAATTCAAGATAATCTATGAATTGATGGATACTTTTTTCAATTTTCAAATGATCTGAAAATAATCGAACTATTCTTGGATTAGCTGTCATTGACTGAGAAATTAGATCCAGAATAAGATGTGATAACACTTTAATAGTTATTATAATTAATGAAATACAAGTGTTTTTAGGAACACTTTTAGAGACTTTAGATCTTTATTAGTTATATACGAATAATACCGAAACTGATTATCGCAAACAGTGATCAACAAAATAGAGGTTTGAAATAAAAATAAAACCCATTTTGGTTGTGATCTAAAATACAAATTCGTGATAAACTCGAAACTGAAACAACACTTGTATTTAAAACAAACTGTTTGTTCCCAAAGTCTTTAAAAAGGGTCTCCAATATAATCCATAACAAACTCCGACGGCTCTCTCTCTCTCTCTCTCTCTCTCTCTCTCTCTCTCTCTCTCTCTCTCTCTCTCTCGAAGTTTTTTTATTGCAAACGATGTCTAAATCTTTATTATTATACTCTGAGAGGA
>JAQIXD010000544.1:0-24827 GCA_034699985.1 Minunthozetes semirufus
AAAATTATTCTCAATAATCCTTAATTCTGCAAATTCTGTTTATGCATGTTCATATTCTACCAAGAATTTAATGAATTGCATTGGCATTTGATGGTTTATTCTTGAAAAAATCAAATTTTAATATCATCTAGCTTTAATTACTAATTTTGAATAAGCTTGGCCATTTTATTCTCACTAGATGACCTTAAATTCCTATATTCTGTTGGGTACCCGGAATCGGTAATTCTAATACCGATTCTGGTTAAAATGGTATATTTCGAATTTTTTTTTCTTTAAAAAACCACCTCCTAGTGTATTTTATATAAAAATATATTTGAAAAAGTTAACCATTTCATCTAGGAATTGGAATATTCTTATCGACTCAATACTTTTGTCGCAGTAGTCAATGGGTGGTCTTAAAGAATCTCAACATAACTCTCAGGAATATTCTGGAATTTTCCTCGAATATTGATTTTAATAATTTATGTTACTTACTCTTTAATTGTATCTTGATAAAAATTTGTTGGATAATTTATTTCGAAAGTTATCTTGATTATTTCATCGACTCTAAACTTTTGTCATGCACTGTATAAATGGTGATATTAACCTAAGAATAATAAAGTATTAAATTCACTCTTTTATTGTAATTCAATTGAATTGTAAATAAAATTCCTAAACTTCGCACTATTTTCGAAAATAACAAGTTATTTGATATTCTTTAGAAATTGGATATACTCTAAAAATTGATGGTTTGTTTGTATCTTTTATTAATGATTTATCTGTCATTTATTGATCAATTGATAACTCGTTTTGTTTTTTAATGGACTTTGAATTCCAATATTTTTTATCGATTATTAAAAAGTTTCAAATTCATAGACATTGATTGGATGATGCTATCAATGATATAATTGTGATCATTGCGATGTGATGGTCATTCCTCAAAATATTTGAAAATTGGTGACGTCAATAGTGAGGTACGTCAATGAGCTATAAATTCACTCAAAAACAAATTAAAAATATGTGAATTATGAGTTGAGAAGTTCAAAGTTTTGAGATTAGGATTTAATTTTTTATAAATTTAGTTTTGAATTAAATAAAAATTAGATAATTATAATGAGAGGGACACCAAAATGTCAAAGAGCTTCAAAGTAGATATTCTTAGAGAATATATATGAGCTCATATTCTAAAGATCGATGACTTATACCTCGAATTTTTGTTATAAATCTTTTCGAAATCTTTTCGACGAAAAAGTTTTTCCTTTAAAATGAATTCATATTTCACTGATTAATACCAATAGATATAAGACATTGTAATTGACTGACAGACACTCAATTTAATAAAAAATTGTGGGCAAAAAAAAGAGTGAATTTGCAAATTCGGAGAACATTATGAACTCTAATTTCAAGTAAATTCTAATCGAATGATTCATATCCTTATTATAAGGAGAGGTAATCACTGGCTTTACTCAACTGAGCATATGATTCACTGATTGCATAACACCTGTTGTTTGAATGATTCAAATAAAGGCAAAAGAGGAGAAACAATTGGATATTATTAGCCTTTAAGTGAAAATTTAATCACAATTAATGAAAAGACAAACAAAACATTTGATTTGATTTGAAATTAATTTTATTATTAATCAGTTTTTTGACATTATTTTTGAACTCAACATTCGTTACATTAAATTATTTAATTACTTAATTAGCAAATCATATAAAATGAAGATTCGGTTCTTATTATTATTAATAATTTATTATTAAATGAAAAATTCGTTTATTTTATTAAATAATTTAATTTTAGACTCAATTAGACTGAAATCCCTGTAAAACATCTGAAAAATATATCTCAAAATAAATACTCGTTTTTATAAAAATAACATCAAATGAAAGAAAATCTTTATTTAAAGTAATATCAATAGACTATTGCCCTAAAAGTGTTTAAATCCTTACCAATCGATAAATCATTTAAATATTTATAATTATTTTACAAATAAATCATTAAATGAAATGTGAATTAAAATTACAAACAATTCTATAAAACATGAAATGCTCTCAGAATTGATACTTCAAACGCTATTCCGTACGAAATATGTCTTTATTTTCACTAAAAACTTATTATATTATAAAATGGAATGATTTTTGACATAAACTTAACGAAAGAGTTATTTATATATAAATTCAATTAAATTCCGATAACTATTACCACGAGTTTTGGTTCTAATTTTAATACTCGTATCGATTAATGCAAACGATTTGTCATTACTTTTAGACAAATATATATTTCAATAGATATTCAGTTATTATTCAAAACTTTTGTTCAATAATTGATTTTATACTAAAATTGATTCTAAATAATAGACTAATAGAGAGAACAGTAATAATAGTAATAATTGAGTGAATTATAACTAATTTTTATCTAAATTTCAAATATAATTACATTTGGACTTCAAATGCTTTGACCGGAGCTGTCGTCTGAGTGAAAGGATTAGTACTTCGTTGATGAGTGCTTTGATGTCTTTGGGCCAGAGCTGCCCACTCGGCGTCGAAGGGATCGGGATTTGATTGCTTTGTTTGTTGCGATGAATTTGTTTGATATGAGTTTCCGTTTCGCCAAATGTTTTGCATTTGACTGGTATTCCAATTAATAGGATTCGATGCCTTTGATTCGACAAAAGCGTCGGCCGAACCTAAAGACTGACTTCTGAGCTGCGATAGGTTAGGACTGTTATGACGCGGAGCCGCCACTGGTATTGCTTTAGATATGCTTATGTTATTCAATGGGGTTGTAGTCGATGGAGTGGTTGTCTTATTATTAGAATTTATGGTCAAATCATCGGAATTATTGGCTTTTGAACTCTCATTAATCCATTGCTCAGCGAATGAGTTGTTTGTTATTTGCTTTAATGGACTCCATTTGTCCGCTAATTATAGACACAAAACAAACATTTTTTAGTAATTGAGGCAAACATTCACTTATTATTAGTAATATTACGCGAATTATTGGACAGAATGGGAGTGGTTTGTGGCGGAGAAGCGACTTTTGCTGCAGAGAGGAATGGGTCGTCATTATTACTTAGAATCGTTAAACCTTTCGATAACTGCTGACACATAGCGCTTATCGAATCTGTCGGTTCATTTGGAGATACTTCTGGAATCGGAGCCACTGTTTGTGAAAAACATTATTAAATAAAAACATAAAAACAATAATTAAAGTAACGAACCGGTAGTGGAACCGTTGGTATTATAATTTGTGGTCAAATCGACCGAATGTGCTCTTTGGCGCTCCTGATTAGACGGTAAGTCATTTACCCGAAGTGAGAGCTGCCGTTTGAAAGGGGAAGTGTTTAGAGCTCCTCCACGGAGAGAGCCCTGTCGTTGCAAAAGATTTGGAGTAGCGTGAGGTCGCTCCACAGCGAATGGATTGTGCACTTGTTTTATTGGCGGCGGATCTGAAATAACCAAAACTTCATTAAACTATGTCTTCAAATAAATGAAAGAAATAGTGACTCACCGGCAGGTTTGGCAACTTGTGGATCTTGCATGCGTTCTGTTAACGAAGACTGTCTGAAGGATCCGTTTCGAGTGAAAGCGGAAGTCTTGGGATCAAAATTCATGGAAACCGACTCTTTGTCCCGTTTTTGTTTCCTTTCGAGACAAACAGCGAAAGCACAGCCGACCGCATGACTCAGTCTTTCTCCAGAGTCCTTACAAGCATTGAATCCATGACACATCCATCTTCTTGTAGTTCCGTCGCGACAAATATAGGAGAATCCGCGCTCATGACTGCGATCGGGCGCACAAAATGATACTTTTTCTATAGTTTGGTCGACAATTAGTCCCTAAAAAAAGTTAAATAATATTATTATTAGAAAAACATTCGAATAAATAAAGAATTTGTTTTTATATACTTTTGTCTCGTCGTCAACAACTCTGAGTCCATCTCCAGTAACAAATAGAGTACCTTTGATGGCTCTCCTCCTTGAGCTCTGAAAAAGAGAACAATTATTGTTTACTTTTGATGGGAACAGCCTATTGTTAAAGAAGACTCACTCGAAGCACTTTAAGAGCTTCTTCGCAGACTTGCATTCCTCTGGACTCAAATACTTCGACACATCCCAAGTATTTGACGGGGAAGACACAGTTTCCAGCCTTGACGGCTGCCTCATCGGCCTGCCATTGATGGGGTTTACTACTCTCAGGGATGTGCTCTTTCTTTCGGCGAAAGCTTTCTCTGAGACTTCGTCGCAATCGATCCATAACTGGAAAGAAGTGATAAAAAAATGAAATCAAATGACAAACAAAACAAAAATGGAATGAAATAGAAATAATTGTTTGACCCAAATATATACCACTTATACACAACTTTCCCTTAAATCACAAAAAGTTGGTTCAAAACAAAGATTGAATTTTAATATCACTTTTAGAATCAATTTCTGAGCGAATGATAATTAAAATTAAAAATATTTGAAATACTTTTAAAATGTTTAAAATAGTTTTGGAAATCGTACCCAACTTTTTGTTGCGATTATTAACTCTTAAATCATTTTGAGGTTCATTTGGAGTCGAATCCGTTGGAAGAATATTATTATTTGTGAGATTGGAGTGAGTGGTCTGTCGGTTACCCATTGCTTTCAATTGTCGAAAAAATATTGAATTGAATAATAATAACGAATTATTCATTCAATTAGTGGTTAAAAATGAACGAACGCACAACCAATTTATGAAATACTCAGTTAAGAATAGGGTCGACCTTCAGCACAACCAAACAAATGTCAGAGTTTTGCGTTTTCGCGATAATACCTCACAAAACAAGACTCGGCTTAAAATAATCCGAAAATAATTAATAATTTTAAAAACATTTTACAAAACATTCAGTCGTTTAACGAATAAATAAATAAATCAAATGTTTTTCAGAAAAGAATTTGAAAACAAATTCCAATCAATTGAGTAATGAGTAGTGATTTCCGAATCAAATCAAAAGATAAAGACTTTAAGTCTAGTCACAGGTCTTCATCAGAAATGAGACAATGAATTGAAAGCACTGAAGAGAAAAATATTGTCCCAAAAGTGTCAAAAAATGAGATTCGAGTAAAGACTTTGAAAATATTTACACCAAAAGAAGTTTTACTCTAAACGCAGGCAATAAACGCCTCAAACAATAGCACAGGTGTAGAGACTTGTTATGCAATTCACGATTCAATTGTTGAATATCTATTGCGAACACAATTAGTATTATTGACGTCGTTTTAAAGGCAAGAACTTATTTCTGGGATATTTTGCACATAAATTCCAAAAATGCGATGACTTTTGAGAAATATGGAAATATCAAGATCAGATTCATCAATAATATGGAGGAAAGTTAGTTCTCACCGACTCAGGGCAGTTGAGTGCTAAGCGCTAATCAAAAATAAGTTTTTTAATGTTCACAAATGCATTGAAAAGGCATCTGAAAGGCGTGACTCAGAGTCAAGTATTACTCGAACTCCTCTGCCATTAGATATCACTTTTGGAGGACAACAACTTTGGAAGAAAGAGAGAACAAGATTTCCAGTCCTATAAATTGGAGGCTTAACGGAACGGAATTCACATTTTAAGAGAATGTATTGCATTTAATAGAAGACTTTCAATTGAAAGATAGTTTTCTTCACAATACAGAGTATAGACGAACAGAGTATTCATAAAAGTTGTAGACTTTAAGACTTCAAACCAAACAACCGATTCATGGCTTCTAATTGATTGAAAGTTTTCCTCGTATTTCAAAATCTGATGATTGAATGAACTCTTGTTTATTCAATAAATCAAACAAATATCAAATCTGTTTATTTTATGCCACAAAATGTCATTAAATTCAATCAAAAATACCAAATCCTTGGCCATCAAACACTTGATTTTCAAAATAATAAATTACTGAAGTTCTGAACACATAATAAGATAAACCCAAAGATAAAGAGAGATATAAAAATTTTTTAATCAGTTTATTTCAAAAATTATCGTTTAATCCTTTTTTTCTTAACTTTAATTTTAAACTAAATTTCTTTTTTTATTTAAAAGTATTAATACATTTTAAAAACCTTTTTGTCGACAAAAATCAAATCAAATTAAGTAAACATAATTTAAAGCCGATATTAATTTAAGGAAACACTGATTGCAACGTTAGATAACTTTAATTAATGTCTTATAAATGGATTACAAATAAAAATATATTAAACTAATAAAAAAGTGATTCAATTATTTTTTATTTTATAATAAAATAACAAAATGTGGAAACAATTTAAACATTTGTTCAAATTGGAGTAATTTCACCACTTTATACATCTATTTTCAACAATCTTTACCAAAATTATAGAATTTAATGGTCTTTAACTCAACTAATATTACAATATTATTGGAATGAAGAGCAATGAAGAGCTGATAACTTCAAAATTGAACACATAATTTGATCGCCGATAAATTGATGGATCATATTATCATACATTCACTACACACTCATATTCACATCACATCCATCTCTTTAATTGATTGCACTTTGAATTTGTTTTATATTTGAAAACTCCGTTAAAATTGAGTGAACAGAATCAGAGGTAAATAAAAACGGAAAAACGATCTGAACTGAACTCAGAGTCTAAAAAACAAGAATAAATAAAATGTTGTTTTTCGGGTAAAAAACTATTTCACAAAATATTTGTTTAAATAAAACTTTTTGTGATTTTGTTTAAAAAAAACTTATAATTGAGGAACAGTTAAAAACAGTGCAAAAAAAACTAATGAATACATTAAATGAGTAATTATTTCAAAACTAATCGCATATAAAAACTAAGTGAACGACAATTCGGATTAAATAAATAATTTTTGAAGAAATATCAAAAGAAAAGATCATTTTATCAATAATTTACGATAAAAGAAGCTTTTGAGGGATTAATTTGTGCTCATTCTCATTGGGTTACATCAGCTAATACCTGGCATTAATAGAAACTGATAACATCATCATCTTTATCGTCTAATTACTGCTCTCAGAGAAACACTAAATAAACGTTTTGATGGATTAGAAAAATAAAACTCAAAAATCAAATAAATTTCGATTAAATTATGAAATATCAGAGAAATTAGTTCTTAGAAGTGCTTTAAGCCATTAAATGATTGATTTTAAAAATGCATGAAATCATAAAAAATTAGTGCAAATATTGGATCCAATTAAATGTCAATCCTGTTATCGACCAGTTTTTGTGGTTAAACAATGAATCAAATAATTGTTTGTTTGTTCAGTGAATCCAATGTTTGTATTTTGATTGAATTGATTTCGACCACAATTACAGTTAACTGTAAATCAATTTTGAACTCATCTTTAAGTTACAAACTATTTTCAATGCATTCACTTCTTGTAGGAAATATTTTAGAGATATTTTACTACTTTTTCTTATTTGGAAATATCTTTGTTTTGCCTTAAATTGGGAATAGATTTGAGTTGAAAATCATGACATCATTTTAAATATTCTTACGAAAGGGTGAAACAATTCTCAATATTGGTATCAGTTATTCAAAGGGTTAAAAGTAAATGAATGTCTTACCATTTGTCACAAATTAGCGGTAAGTTTGTGTCAAAAAAATGATCAATGAATTAGATTCGGAGTCAATAAACGTTTGAATAAGTTTAGAGTTGGGCTTCAAATGAGTGTCACATCGATTGAGTCAATCAATGAAATCAGCGGTCATTGAGTCGATGATCACTATTTATGTGAACAAATGTTAACTCTATTTGTGTTTGAATTACATAATAGTGTTGTCGATAGTGTTGTCGAGACATCAATTCCTCAATTATTTGGTCGCAAACACTGAGTAATGCATTCAATGATTGTCTCAGATCTCAACTGATTTGAAGTGCATTTATTTGACACACATTTACGTCCATTTATTGCCAATAGTTGTGTATGAGTTGGAGTCGCACTCTTAGGGTCTTAACTATGACTTATAATTTCACGTATATTATGAGAAAGTTATACAATGGAAATAACCAAGATCAATCATTCAATAGATCATTCACCAAATGACAATCACTCAATTAATTATCAAATACGAGGAAAACCAGTCATTCAGTGATTGACTCTATTTTTGTCAAACAAGACGTACAGAAAAACAAAACAAAATTGAGTCTCAAAAATAACGCAATACTTTTAGAGAAGCCCTCAAAGCCCTCCCCTTTACTTTTGTAACATTTTATTTGACTAAAATACAAGTAATCTTTCAATTCATTTATAACGTAACTCTAATTAAAACACTTTTAAACAATAATTAATTGATTGAAACAATTATTTAAGTTTATTAAATACAGATATTTATTAGATATTTGGTAAAAATAATTAGTAAATACTCAAAACATACTATAAATGCACTAAATTTAGTGTTAATTCAGTTTAATTAATAATTAAAACAAATTTGAGGGAAAGTGTTGTCTGTGGCGACAGCTGTAGAGTCAACGAACAGAATGTTTAAACATGTGTTGAATTAGTGGTCAATCATTTGATATAATTTTGTTTTGATTTTGAGAACAATTTAAAACAATTTATATAAATAAAACTCATTAGTCATCAGTTCATCGCTCAGGGCTTGTATTGATCGGCCACTCATCTGAAAGTAATTCCTATATTCAATGTTTACATTAATTTCTTTCGAAATTTTAATAAAATTTGACTCAATTTCGTCATTCTTTTGAACCATAGATTCAATAGCAATGATATCAAAGACCACAATAGGAGTGGCCGCAGGAGTAGTCGGTTTCGTCGCTTATTGTATATATTTTGATCGAAAAAGAAGAAGTGATCCGCTCTTCAAACAGAAACTCAAAGAGAGTAAGAATTTAATCAATAATTGAGTGATTCGTTAATCAATTGATTATTTTTACTGAAAGAGAGGGAAAAGGCCCACAAAAAAAGGGATTCGATCGATAGCTCTTCAATGGAGTTACCGGATCTCAGAGACTATGAGTCAGTGCAGAGATTCTTCATCAAAGAGGTTCAATTGGGAGAAGAACTTCTGGCCGCCGGTAATCACTTATTAATAATAATTTCTGTTTAAATGTCTTTTAATTGAATTGATTTCTTAAATGCATTTAAAGGCGATATCGAGAACGGAATCGAGCACTTGAGTAGTGCTGTTGCCGTTTGTGGTCAGCCCCAGCAATTGCTTCAAGTACTTCAGCAAACACTTCCTCCTCAAGTATTTCATCTTTTGCTTCAAAGATTGCCAATCGTTAGTCAGGTCTGTAATCAAAACCACTTTATGTGACAATTAATTAAAGTGATATTCTCTTAGAAATTGGCCAAAACTGTGGCCTCTAGTGAACCGACTCCGACTCTCACTGAAGTGATGGCTGAAGACGACGTCGAATAAGTTCTCAAATATTCGTTTTATTTCGTATTTTTTCTGATTTTGTTTTGTCTCTCAAATCGTTTGATAATTTGATTATATTTTTCATTTCAATAGAAAATTGATTTTTAATTACAATTTAATTGAAAATATATTTCCGAAACTTTTTCTTATATTTAAAACAATTTAATATTATTTTCGTTTCTTTTTTAAGAGTATTTGTGTTTAGATTGTATTTAACCATAAAATTGTTTATTAATTCAAATATTAATAAAATATCAGATTTTTATTATTTTACTTTACTTTCTATGAAAGCACGTAAACAGAGGTGTGGGCTCTGGACTATCCTTCTCCTTATCAGTTAAAATGTTGGCTCATTTCCAGATTTATTGGTTATATTACCTGACATTTGCGAAACATTAACTGATATAAGATTTTCAGTCAATATTTGATAATTAATTTCTTGCAAAATGACTGAAAACAACTTACTTTTGTATGAGTTAACGGATATGACCTTAACTTACCACTCCTTAAGTCGGAAGTATTGTGAAACAATGTGGAGTTAATATCCGTTCACTCATGAGTTTTATATTAGAATCAAATCTGAATTCTTCGACAAATAGATGACTATTTAAAAGGATAAGACGTCTAATTGGAAAACAATTGCAATTTAATCGGAATTAAACTCGAATTTAGTCTTAAATTAAAGAATTAATTAAACAAATAGACATTAAATGGTTTTTATTTTGATTTGAAGCAAATTAAGTCATTTATTAATTAATTATATAATAAATTGAAGTTAATTATAGAGAAATAAATTGATTCTAATCTTAATCCTAAACCTGAAGCGAAAGCGATGGCATCAATGAGTGGATTAGTGGTCGCCGTCGAGTCTTCTAACTCTGACCTGTTGTTTGTAATGATATTCTTTGAGAAAATTCTTAAGACGTTTTGGTAATTGAATTGAATGGATGGTGTCATAAGTCAGTCGAGAATTGATAGCAGCTCTCGAAAGATCTTGTAATGAAAACGCGAAGTTTCGATGCAATGGATTCGTTAGCATTGGCTCAAAGAACATACAATGAGACGGATCTTTGTAGTGCTCTATTAGACCACAAACAGTATTAGAAGCGTAGACTCCGGGGTCGTGTGAATCAAAGCTAAATCGATGGTTCCACTGCTCAATACGGGCGTGAAGGGAACGGTCAAAACGTCTGAACGATACTGAGAATAGATGTTCCTCCTGTGCGCTGTCCCTCAACAGAAAAGTACCCTCTGGTTTGTTGTCAAGGAGTCGTTCGGCCTCATACCTGTCCATTTTGCCCCAATAGAAGCTACAGTTTGTAATTTGCAATAAGTCTGGGACTAAGCAATGGATGTAATCTATTTGTGTATGAATTTGTTGACAATCATTCAATGCTTGAGAAGAATCGCTTCGAACGCAAAATCGGTTGAGAAAACCCGGAGTCAATTCTGCGACTTCACCCCAACGCGCCAAATATGGGTACGGACTTACAGTTAGAGCCAATTGACTTCTAAGTGCGAGCGCTAACTCAGACACTCTGACCTGAACGCTACGGACTTCACTCATCACTGATTGACTGACGAGAGTCGGCGATCGTTCGTCTCCTGTGGTATCAGAACTGTTAACACCATATTTGTGACCCACATATGGCTCCATAGATGTGTTTACAGCTATCGTCTCATTTGGTTGGACAGTCCTTTGTGCCAATAATCTGTACTCAGGATTGGAGTCAACCTCTGAATTGGTTGCATCAGTCATATCAAGGATTGTGTTGTAAACAGTATTTGTCTGATTGAGCGTAGAATCAGATCTCTTGACATCAGTGTCTTCTGTTTTCTTATATGCGGTGCAGACACAGGACTCGGATGAGTTTTCTGGTTCTGTGATATCAGCGCAAGACTCAGTTCGGGCACACAATTTGAAGGGAACCCAAACGCCAGAAGTTTTCTTCTTCTTTGCATTAATTGTATTAATATTAGTGTTTTGTTGACTATTATTACAGTTATTATTGTCTTTAGTATTGTCTTTGCATTTATTGTTTGCCGAACATTGAACAGACTTTTTTCGTCGACCAAAGGTCAGGGATCGGAGTTTCCGTTTGACACTTGAATTGCTATTAGATGTCTGTTCACAATTAGAAGCACAGCTTTCACTATTGGAACCGCTCGAAGATAAAAACTCTCTTTCACTGGTCGAAGACTGGCTCGAAGTCGACGGCTCTTCCATTTTGGAGATCACATCACTTTTCTTCGACATTATGTTGAAAAATGAGTGAAACACAAATATATATCCAAACGAATGAGAATACAATAAAAATTTCTTCAAATTATGAAATATTAGTTCAAAAAAACTTCTCACGAATTCATTTGACAATTGGTTGTCATTTAAAGCCTGAAATCGATTGAAATAAATGTGAATAAAAAGAGACCAAACATTAGAGTAACAGAAAAATAAAACTTTTAGATATCAGACAAAACAAAATCTGATCCATCAAAAGCTCAAATCAAAAGCTCAATAATATTTATCACTTTTCTCACAGACTTTAATCATATTTCAAAATTAGGGGATTTTTTGACACTTTTCCTAACATTCAATTTAAATGATTTTAAAAACAGATAATTAATTAGTTTTGTTATTTAAGACTAATTTGAATTGTATATCACTTCACTCGACAAAATAATAGACATAATAATGAAGACTTGACTCGAAAACACAGCCTTTGGTAATACAATTGAAGTTTGACCTCATTTTAATTGCAGTTTATGTCTGAATACGTATTAAATCAAAATAACAGTACTTTTGAGCTAAACATTGCTTTTGGGCTTTAATTGCATTGCATTCAAAAGTCTTCACAAAATTAAACGAAAATAATTTTCTCTTATTTTTTATAAAATTTAATTAAAATTATAAAAAGAATGAGATTTTTGTTTATTATTATTGCGTTAAATAACTAATAATAAACTTTAACTTCAAATCACAAATAAAAGCACAAAATCTTCAAAATAATTAATTATAAAAACGGAAAGTAATGATGAGATTTGCATTTAATTAATTTATGACAACTTTTTTATTCATTTCACTAAAAAAACTAATCGTCAGTATTTTATATTTGACTATAATTCAACTCTATTTATGGCTAACCACAAGTCCTTGTCTTCAATGGTCTAAACCTGTCTTAAAGAATAAGACGGAACTCAAAAGCTATTATAGAGTTTGAGTTAAATATTATGTCTTTAAATATACAAACATTTTTCAGATTATTTGCTTTTCTTTACAAACAGTCATTCATTTATGAATTTGGCCTAAAATTAAGGCTAAAAATAACATTAATTTCTTAAAATTATGAAAACTTCTATCACTCTATTACTCTATTACTCAACTATTCGTTTATTGAAAGAAATTCTGAGAAAATTTTAGGTTTTTATTACACTTTTGATGTGAAATGAATTTATTGATTGAATGCATAAAACATTAAACAAAATAATGAATGAAATATAGAAAAAGTAAACGAAACTTACGATTCAAGTGATATTCAGATATGAAATTCAGATAATCCTAATAGTCTTACACAATATACAGATAAACATTTATTCATTATATTCATTCACAAAATTATCAAAAGTAATAAAATTTACTGCATTTTTACAACCATTTTGTAAGTTATCAATTGAATCACGCATTGAATCACTGCTTTGATTGAAAATTACTAAACATTTAATAATTATTAGTTTAATTCAAATCATAAGAAATCATATATTTCTCAATACATTCATCACTTTTGATACAAAAATAAATGATTCAAAATATGATTGAAAACATCTATAAATTGTTGTCCACATAGACGTCAAATAATTTCAAAATATACAAAAACATTTTCAGCCTTTCATTCAATTAATGTTATTATTATTATTATTGAGAAGTATTTAAAGGGATGACTAAAGACTGGATGACTGTGTGAAGTGTTTTTCAATGAATCAATGGTTTAATGAATGAACAAAAACAGACCAATCATTGGATTCACTCATAATTACATCACTTTATGGGTAACAAAACAATCTCTAGTTTTGCAAAATAGGCTCAAATTAATGATGAAATATCTGAAGGATAAGCCGTTTTTGCACAAATAGTTGTCTCACAAATAATAATGTGACAAAAGTTTGCGCCAAATGAGAAAAGCGCTCCTTTTTTACCAAACAATTGCAAAACATTTCAAACATTTCTTAACTTTTACTGTAATTCAGTTTTTAATCAAATATCGTAACAAATGAATGAAAATATTGAATGTGTTATCCGTTACGGACATTGCGAGGGACACACAGACTGTGCTTTCATTGACCATCAGAAGTATTTTAAGCAACAAATGGTTACAATTTATTGATTCAACTTTTCGGTGATTTCTTACAGACTCATAACGTGTGGCGTCGATTCAGAGGTCAGGATTTGGCCGATAAATGGCAAAGAAATAGAGGACTACATCGAGTCATTCCCGATCTCAGATCAGTCATATGCTGTCGTCTCTAATGTAAGCCATTATTAAATCCTCCGTTTGTTCTAAAAGTGGTGTTTCTCCTGAAGTCCACACATTTTTTCGTTGCCTGTGATTCCAATTCTGTTAAATCTTATACATTAACTGATGGCGAAAACGAGACCACTGTTTGTCGGTTTGAGACAAATGCCACTCATTTGGACATCAGTTCTGACGGCAAATTACTGGTGGCCTCTGCGGCGTTAGTATTGATTATCTCAAACTCTTTTCATTAAAACTATAATTACTTTATTTTCAGTGATTTTTCTGTAAAAATGATTAATTTGGAGACCAATGACCAGAAGAGCTTCGAAGGACACGACGCGCCTGTCCTTAGCATTGCTTTGGATCCCATTCATCGATATATCGCTTCTTCAAGTTGTGACGGTTCGGTCCGAATATGGAATACAGAAAATCAGAATTGCGTTCAGTTTTGGACCAATTGTTTCCCCAAAAGCAATGATTTTGAAAATTCGCAAACTTTTAGTAGAATTTGTTGGAAACCAATTGACGGTCAATTAATAGCCGTTCCCAAAATGGACAGAATCGATATCTATAAAAGAGAGACCTGGCATTTGTTGGAAACTTTACGACACGAAAGTCTAAATCAGATATCAATTGTTAGCTATTCTTTTGACGCAAACTATTTGGCCGTCGCTTCCAATGAAGGAATTGTTATGGTTTGGGAAACAAAGACCAAAAGCCAACCGATCGCTCAGTACTTCCATAAGACGAAGAAAATTACGAGTTTGAAGTGGAATCCAAAGTCTTCAAAACATCTCAGCTTTTGTGATATCGGAGGACAGTTCGGTGTTTTAGTGGTCAACAATTCAACCCAAGAAGAAGTTAGTTCTCAATTAGACTTATCTCAGGACGAAATGAATGACTTATTCGCAGAAATATCAGACGAAGACTTCGTTGAAGAAACAGAAGATAAAATGGAAGATAAAAATAGTGAACAAAACTTCGAATTAGAAAAAATCAAATTTAATCCGAAATACAAACAAACGATTGAAAAACGGGTTCAAAATACAGACAATTGTGATGACGATAATGACATTAATTTGGACACTAATGATGATAATGAAGAGGATTTCGATATCGGAGCCCTTAAATCCAGATATAATTCACAGATATTTGGAAATACAGACGATTTGTCGAACGATAAAATAGTTGACACAAGACCTGACTCCAGACAAAGCGCTGCCTCTGAAGCCAAAGACAACGAGTATGTGGTATCAGAACCTCCGCCTCTAAGACAAGAGCCATTCCAACCGGGATCCACTCCCGAACATTTGGATCATCGATTTATGGTTTGGAATTCAGTTGGAATCGTCCGATCAGTTGATACCGAAAGCGAAAACTCAATTGACGTTGAATTTCATGATACGACATACCATCACTCAATCCATTTGCCAAATGTTCACAACTATTCGATCGCAGATCTCTCTAACGAAGCATTGATTTTAGCGACAAATGGTGATGAGTCGGCCACTAATGGAAAACTCTTTTGTATGCTTTTAAACATTTGGGACGCGACTAAAGAGTGGCAAATGGAGATGCCTTCAGAAGAATTTATTGAAGCGATTGCCTGTGGCTCTGGTTTTATTGCTGTCGCAACTGATAAGAGATTTGTTAGGATTTTCAGTTCGGGAGGAATTCAAACCAATTTATTCTCCCTCTCCGGTCGAGTCCTTTGTTTGTCTGCTTTAGAGAACTCTCTTTTGGTTATATACCACTCCGGATCAGGAATGCCTGAAGAGCAAAGTCTGTCGATGTATGTGTTCAATGTTGAACACAAGTTAAAGATAAAACACCCGGTGCCGACTCCCATTCCTGTTGCCCTCTGTCCTAAAGCTCTTGTCTCGTGGGCCGGTTTTACTGATGAGGGAACTCCATGTGTCGTTGATTCTGAGGGTGTGGTCAGACTTTTTAACAGAAGTTTCGGCAATACTTGGATTCCAATCGCTTCAACTAAAGAGGAGGTCTGTTCTCTCGAAATATAATTCTTTCGATTAATTCTAATATAAATTGTATTTTAAGGCAAACGGAAAGTCAAACAACTTTTTCATAATAGGTTTGAGTGAAATTCAGAATCAGATTCGTTGCATATTCTGTAAGGGATCGCGATATCCGGCGACTATTCCAAAGCCAACCCTAACTATACTTAACCTTCAAATACCTCTTTGCGAAATGAATACCACAAAAAGCAAACATGAGGTCTGTTTTGTCTTAAATTAGTTTTAAACCATTAAAAACTTTGATCCACAGGAGGAACAGCTCAGAAACAAGATGTTGTACCAACTTTTGTCTAAATTATCAGAATCTGGTTTCGAAGTCGACTCTAATATCGAAAATTGTAATAAGAGTTTAATCAGTGCTTCCATTAAATTATTTGCCGTAAGTTTCAAATGTCTTAATATTATTGTAATCAATGGTCTCTTCATTCTAAAGATGGCTTTGGGAGCGGACAGAGAATCGCTAGCAATTGAAGTCTCCAGTTTGATGCCCAACAAGAAGGCTGTGGAGGGGGCCATCAAATATGCTGAAAGACAACAGCGAAGAACATTAGTCACAAAATTGAGTGAAATCGCAGAACAAAAACTTGAAGAAGAGTTGACTCGATTGGAAGAGGAGGAGGAAGAGGAAGGAGTCCAAGAGATCTGTGAAACCAATCACATATCTGTCAATTTGAGGACTGAAATAGAAGTAAAGAAAAATAGTTATTCTCTTAAACCTAAACCCATGAGAAGAGGCAATGAAGTGAGTGCTCCTGCAGTCAACTCAGATGACAGCGACTCTGATTCTAATGTCAGATCAGAGCCAAAAGATTCTGTTGACGACGAAGACTCAAATTCGGTATCACTTAAACCAAAATCAGTTCACATACCGAAGCACTCAAATGGAAATCCATTTAAAGTGAATCCAAAAGAAGCAAAACCAGGAAATAGACGCAAACGAGAGAGAGATAGCGATAGTGAGGACAGCGATAGAGATCATAACGATTCTCATAATCAGGGATTTCAACGCTATTATTCAGAAATGAAACAAATCATTAAAGACGACAATTCAGACGTTGAAGACGAAGAAGAGCTCAAAGTAATAGCTATGCGTCAGTTCAAAGCACTTGATTCCGAAGAGAGAAAGGGTTGGGCTAAGAGTGAGGCCCGCAATAAGAAGCGAAAGCCAAAGACAGAAAACGTGACCAATAATAAGGAAAACAAAACAAAAATAACGAAATTTTTTACACGAAATTCATTTATTGAATAAAATAATGATTTAATAAAAAATAATAATAATTTTAATCAGTCGTCGAATCGATTTCATTCGTGTCATTCACTTCGTCGATGTCATTGTCATCACTCATATAATTGTCTTCATCTATACTCTCATCTGAACTCATTCGGTGGTCTTCATCTTCTTTACCGTTTTCTGAAAACATATCAGAATCCGAGTCATCGATCAAATTATTTATTGTATCGTCGATTAGGTCTTCGTCTTCAGAGGACTCATCAGAAGACTCGTAGTCTATTTGGGGTTTTTCTCTCGTCAGCCGAAGAGTTGTATTTTGTGTTCGGATCTAAAAATAATTTTCAATTAATTAGTCATTGATTTGTATTAAATAAAAGCCATTTATGAGAATACCTGTGAAAACATTAAATTCAATCGACCCTTAAGTCGATAAATTCGATCTAAAATATGAGTTCTGGCGTTAATTAACTCAATTAGTGGTGAAAACTCTTCCTCTATATTTGGCAACTGATTGAGTGAACGCATATATAATTAGAAATTAGTTTTCGATTAAACAGAAATCAATAAACTCACAGTCATGAGGAAAGGGAGCCTCAGATTTAAGAGCTGTTCTAACCATTTGATGTAAACGAGTGAGTCATCACTTTTATTGAATAAACGGGTTTGAAGTTCACTTAAAAACATTGATATCGAATCGATCGGCAATTTTTTGAGTGTATTTCTGATGTGTTTTTCGTCGGTATTATTGAAAACAGTTTCGAGCATTTGTTTGTCTCTGGACTGCAATCCCTGCACTAAAACATGTGTCAAACTATCACTACTCGGCTGTTGAGGCGTTGAAGTCGTCGGAAGCGGTTCGATATGGTTTTGCTCTGACTTTCGAAGCCTTTCCTCGAATGTAAGCAAAGCTTCTGTCGTGTGCTTAGGTTTCAACTCTTTTTTCATTTGATTGTTTTCGATTGAATTAACAATAGCCGAGTGCCGGGTCGGTGCCATACCTGCCGGTCCCACTACAGTTGCATTCTTTGGTTTAAGAGGGCTTTTGATTTTAGTAAACCCACTGTCGACCAGAAGGGATGGTTTTGGTAGTTTTGAAGAGTCTTTTCGCAACAAAACTGTTTGTTTGTCACACTTTTGATAACTAATTCTCTCGAAAACCGGATTAATGAGAGCGCCATAAATGAGAAGAATGTCTTTATCGTTAAAAATTTGAGCCGAAAATATATTCAGTTGTTTTGAATGTATTTTCTTAGAGGAGTCACTCTTTATTTGTATTTTGACTTTTGGATTGATTGGTGTTTTTCTGTGTCCATTCAATACGTGTTCGAAGACATATAATAAACCACTTTTAGTCACAACTGATACTAAAATTGGCTGAAAATCAGAGTAAAGACTCGTTTAGGGAACAGATTAACAAAAATCGATTCATTACTAACTTGTTTTGATTTTGATGGCGTTATGTCGAGACTTATTGGTTCGTCATCTAATGAAAAAGAAGCCAAAGAACCCGACGTTTTTTGTCGGGCTGTCCTTAGATTTACATTTTCTTCTGCACTCAATTGCCTGAAATACAAAACATTAAAATCAATTCATTAAAAGAGTATTTATTCACAAACCAGGCGTTGATTAGTCTGTCGCCGACCGCTGACGACAAGAAATATGAACCCAAAACCTGATCGCTGTCGGGAAGCGAGACGTGTCTCAAACGATTAACTTCTGATGCGTGTCCTGAAAATGTCTTTAAAACAACTTTCTTCTCCCAATCCAACCATTTTATGGAATTTCCTGCGACTAAAACATTAGTCGAATCGATGGCACAAACGGAACAAATCATTTTGTTGTCGGGAATCCATTTTCTATAAAATAAATTCATTAAATAAATAATAAAATAAAAGTCGTCGACAGATATGTCTCCTACTTCTTCACTTTACTCGTGGATATACTCCATTCGATTACTTGTTTATCATTAGAACAGCTGAAGAGGGAGTCATTGGCAGTCAACCAACTGATGTCATTGACTCGGCCTTCGTGTCCATTAGTTAACTGTGAGTGCAAATCATTCTTAACGACACTATACAGCAAAATGGTTCCGTTAAGTGTTCCTAACGCTAACAGTTCCAAATCAAAAATCTCTTGCGAGACATCGTTAGATGTTTTCCTTTTTCGCTTCTTTTTCGGCGAATCCTTTGTTCGTAAAATAATTGATTCAATCAATTAATACATTCTTTGATTTATTTGAAAAACACATACTTCTGATGGAATTTCTACAGCAATGTCTGGCCTCTGTGGCCAACTGATGGTCACACAAGTGGCCGACAAATGAGATGACGGCGTATATTCTTGTTTAAGGCGACCGGAAAGTGTGTCCCATATTTTGAGCTGTCCGTCGTGTGTACAGTAACTAAAATACTGACCACAATCTGAGAGTGCGATCGGATTGTGTGACAAAGTTTCCATAATTTTAAAAAATTGATTAAATTATATGAATTAAAAGTAATATAAACACGTGTTTAGCCCTTAAAACGTGTTTATTGTAAACCATTTTTGTGTTGAAATACTTTTAATGAAAATAAATACTGTTTTTATTGAACACAAAATACGTACACTTTTTTGGGGTTTTCGAGTCTTTTGATTAAAATCATTGAAATTAAAAGAATTTAATTAATTATTAATTTATTTATGAAATGAATTTAATTTACAATCGAATCAAATGATAAAATAATTCAATAAATAGATTAAATCGAAATTAAATGAAAAATGAGATAAAATTAGTGTTAAAAATATTGGAAAACAGTATTTTATGTGAGTTTGTGCTGACGTTTAAGCGCTTCGATGTCTAAAATCTTATTTCGATTTACTTTCGGTTTATTTCTGTAATTATTGTCAAAAAAGTTTAGATTTTTGTGTACTTTTGGCGGAGAATACGTTAATCCGTATTTTTCTAAATAGTTTTTTGTTGCGATCGAAGCGTTTTTGGTCAGTCCGTAGACATTCAGATCTGTTCTCTCACTTCTCAAAACTTTTTGTTCACTTCTTTTCGCTCTGTGTTTGGGTTTAGACCTGTTTTCAAAGGAGTCTTCGACCGAATACTTAGCGGCCAATCGTTTTATATAAAGTGTTTGCTCTGATTGTAACTCAACTCTATGTCTGCGTTCATGTGTTGGACGCCGAGAATGAGGTGGAGTCGGACTACAACTACTTCGCCGACCGCTGTCTGTGTCTTCACTGCTGCCATTATTGAGCATAACTTCGATATCATTAAACATTTGACCGTAAAAGGGATCGTCATATGAACTGTTGCTATGATTGGCACGAATTCTCTCAATACTTGAGGGTCTGACCGGACTTTCACTGAAGTTGAGTCGATTAGAGTCGAGTTCGACAACTGATGGCTCTGAAGACTCGCTGATTGTATTTAAACGAAGTGCCCGAAGATCTTTAGAAGCTGTGGAGGGAGTCTTCGACGAACTATGCGTTGACTTAACTTTAGTTTTGTTTTTATGAGTCAAAGGAGTTCTGCATTCGTTGTCTTCCAAAACGATTGAAGTCATTGTCTGAACGGATCTCTTATTTGAATTACTTTTATTGATATTGTCTTCAGTTTTGTCTATTTTATGAATTTTGAGTAATTCTTCGATTTGTTCACTTATTTTCTGGAGTTGTAGGTCCTGTTGTCTTATAATTTCAAACATCTCTGCATTTGTCGGAGAATTTTCAACTTTTGGACAATTGTTTGTCTTTTGACTCACTTTTGTCTCACATCTGTTTTGCTCTTTCGGTCTGTTCTGCTCTGAATGTCTAATAATCTTCGGTTTCGTTCCGTTTTGAGATCCAATTAGTTTGTCTTCAGTGAGTCTTTCGTTTGTGAAAAGGTTTTTCTTATGAGTGATGTTATTGTCTTCGATGATGTCTTCTTTGAGAGTAAACCGCTTTAACTGATCCTTATTTGGATTCATTGGTTTGTTATAAACGAGAGGTTCACACAAATTATGATTTGTTTCTGTATTTTGTGGTAAATGAGTGGCAAAGTGTACAAAATGATGTCCAAACGGCACTTCTTTTGGCGGCGAATGTTGTTTAGGCGGCGATACATATAACGTCTTAAATTTATCGAAATAGTCTTTATTCTGATGATACGGTGGATGATAGGGTGCAGTTCCAGACATATCACTGGTGATCGACAAATCGGGAACCATTGGCCGCGGAATCAGCACTCGCGGCGGTTCCGGTATGGGTTGAGGCAACACAAACGGCATTTCGTGGTTAAACAAATTGAATCCCTTTTTATTTCTATTCATTATTTGATTGAAAAAAACTTTGAAATTAAACTCAAAATAAATTAATTATTAATTAAAACAAAATAAAACCAAAAGAAAAACAAAACACATTTTGAGCGCAAAATCGGATCACTTTTTTCAAAATAATTGGAAAACTCTTTTGATTGGCTCTCAATTCAATTGGTTATCACTTTTGGACGTAATTTATGTAAACAAACAAATAATGTATCAAAAAGTTTGGAAACTTTTATTAATTCATTCATTGATTTATTTTACAAATATTTTTGATTTAATTGATATTCAAAATAATAATGACTTAGAATCAGATGACAATCAATTTTATTGATTATGATATCAGTGGTCAAGAAGTCGGTTCACTTGCATGTCTTCGTTGTCATCATTTGCTGATTGATGACAATTATTCTTCTGTTGACTTAGCATTTGTTCCAATTCGAGGAGTTGTCCCATGAAATTGAGATTCGGTGATATAATGGGTCGTTTGCTTTTCACCATTTTATAGGCGTCCACTAAACTCATGAGTAAGTGTCGCATTAGATATGCTATTGTAATGGTTGCAGAACGGGATATACCCGCCTGACAGTGGACTAAAACATTACATCCTTTCCGTCGGCCCTCATCTGCCATAAAAAAACAAAGTATAAGAAATTGTCTTAAAAGTCTTAAACAGTTTTTTAGACATTTAATGACTTTAAATAAAGTATTAAAATAACTTTGAAACGAATGAGTCATTAATTTATGCAAATTTTGCGACAAAAAGAGCAAAAAATGAGTAAAACTTTTTTTGTGTAAAAACTTACCGATGAATTCAAAGGCTTCTTCAAAGTGTTGCTTAAGATTTTGGTGGTAACTGTCGGCGGCATTCAATCTCTTGTATACAACTCCTAACTTTTGATAACTATTGGGCAGTTGTTGTGAACTTTCTATACTTAAGACATAAGTGATGTCAAACTGTTCCAAACTACGGCAATCGGCGTCGCGTTCATTACCCAGGAATAGAAAGGGCAGAATTGGCGATGGATTTGAGCACAAGTTGTCCATTGTTTTCATTATTTGACACAAATTCAATCTCTTATTAAAAAGTTCACAATCTTTGGGTTATTTCTGACTAATCACTAACTCTTCAGATGAGTTACTGACAGATATACATCACTTTGTAGTCTACTCAGAGACAGTGTTTTGTATACTAATATCGCATTTGATTCACATTCACATCAAGTTATGACTCATTCGTTATACTATTGCGTCAAATCTGCATCACTGGAGGGTTGAGTTCTGAATGAAAGTACAGTACAGTAGTATAGACTTATAGGACACACCTCTCATAACACAACTGAACGCAAGTTTGGATTTTGGACTCATTTGGATGGGATCTACAGTTTTCTAGTGAGTACTGGAGTGAACGAGAGTGAACTCGGGGAGAGTTTTGCCACTTTTGCACATAAATAAGAGTGCGTTTCATCGGTACATAACTGTCTACTGTTCTGTCATTATTGATAATCCTCTCACAAAAGCTCTCGGATTATGAGGTCATCCCTTCGCTAGAAATGAGTTCATATTTTCTCAACTGTAGGTCAATGTAATACATAACTGAAATTTGAGGCTTAGATTGCAATGGAAAGGATTTGTCATTGAATTTAGCTTATTTGAGCACTTATTTGAGCATGACTAAATCATGAGAGAGAACATGATTAGATCATGAGAGAGAGAGAGAGAGAGAGAGAGAGAGAGAGAGAGAGAGAGAGCATGATCATTTCACTTTTCATTGCCATTGAGTTAATTAAAATAAATATTTATATTGAATTAGAAAGTGTTTGCATTCCAATAGAGGAAAGAGATTTCAAAATTGGATTATTTTAATAGATATAAGAAAAGAGGAAATTATATCAATAATTTATGTGGATTATGTAAATTATATTCAAGTGATAGTCGACTCTATTTTAAAACTATCACATTTAGAGACCAGAAAAATGAAAAATTGATTTTATTTATGACTCAGATTTAGATTATGTCCAAAGTTATGAAAAATAGTCCTCTTTTTAGTAGATTTTAAAATAATAACAAAACGATATAAACGGATAAAGAAGTGAAAAATATATGATCGCAGGGATCGGACAGATCGGGTGACACTGCTTTCATTGATATCATTTAAAGTGATAATTGTCTTCTGGATGTATCGTAACATTTTAGTGTCGATAACTTATTTAGAGATGAGTCACATGAATGTGTCATTCATTCCGATCGAAAACTTTGATTTTGATGTCGTCCTCTGTTCTACTCTTTTGTTGATTCCCCACAACATCAGTGCCTATAGTAATAGCTTTACTACAGTATAGTATAGTCCTCTTCTCAGTCCTATTCTAAGCCTATTCTCTATTTGGTGAAAACGACGGATGTTTAGCTTTCCCTTCAGGCATAACAGTACATAACATTTTATGTATACTATCTCAGGGCTGCCCAAAGGGGGTTTCAAATCGATGAGTTTTAAGTTTAACAAAAAACCACCTTGATCTTGAGGAAAGGAAACAGCCTTAAAAGGCTTAAAAACGGGGAGTTCCCCTTTTTTAGGAATTTAGGAAACTCTCGATCACTATTGAGTCAGTAGTACTGATACTCAAATCGCAGACATTGCTATCAAAAGAGTCTTGTCTTCCATAAGTTATCGACTCCTATAGTGATGACTAATCGTCAAGTAATGCGGGAACAGTCAATGACAGACTGGCATCTGCTGCTCCCGGGGTTCTCTCTCTCTCTCTCTCTCTCTCTCTCTCTCTCTCTCTCTCTCTCTCTCGCAGTTTCGTCACTGTTTATAGAGTATGTAGCATGTTCAATTCACTACAATTCAGGAAAATCCACACAACGGGTCTTTGGAGTGTGTCCTCTCAATTAGGGAACTCGTGTACTCTCTTTAGTCGGACCCTGCACTTAGTCATACCCCGAACCAAATAATGTGCATTAAATCAGTAAATCTTTTGATGAATGAATAATAACTAAAAAATTGTTCGATTAAACACTTTTTTATCGTTTATTTGAATCATTTTTCTTAGAAATTAAGTCATTCTTCATATCTATTATGTGTTACAACAATTACTGACTTTTGGACCTGAAGTACAATTAGAAAATCAAGTCCAAAGTCTAAGAGATGATTCATAAACTAATAGATTGATAATAATATTGAGTGATACCTTGTGCTTATTTTGGTTATTTAGATGCATTTGTTATAAAACATTAATTATTTGACAACCGATTCAATTGAATTAAAGACTGATTTTTAAATACGTTCCCTGTGTTTGAATACTGATAGCGCGCGACCCGTCTTATTGTTTTTGTCGAAATTTGTTCTGAACTATTCACCACTTATCAGAGATTTTTGAGACATTAACATTTTTAC